>JAQQST010002118.1:0-10803 GCA_028646485.1 Cryptoprocta ferox
AGAGACCTCTTCACTTTTAACAAGTTTTCTGGAGACGGAAATACACTTGCACGATTCCAAGCTCGAGCGACGGCACAGCGCACACTATGAGGAGGCTCACGGCCACTCTTCTCTGCCCGCCCTGCTCCCCACCTCCCAAGGGATCACTGCAAGAGCTGCTTGGGCCACCCGCCACTGGTAGGGGTGAGGACAGGCAGGGCTCTCAACTGCAGGCATCGTCGTGTGCTCCCTGGGCCATGGAGACACACCGCATCGATCAAGGCTGCTCAGAGCCCGCCCCTCCACCAGACAGCCCAGAGACCTGCCCCATCTGACCCAGTCTGGCCCCAGGGACTGTCTGAGCTGAGATGCTTCTGGTCCTAGATATGTCACAGCCTAGCTAAAACGGACACTGACATCGCACTTGAGGGGATGGAACCACCACCAAGCTGGTGACGCCCACGAAGGTCACTCTAGAACCAAGTAAACCTGCACAGTACACAGGTGCTCTCGCCCCAGGACACCAAGCCAGCACACACAGGGCCACGGTCCTCGGGTGGCAGGCCAGGGCCTGCAGTGGCAAGGCAGCAGCACTCTGACCCGGTGTGGCCTCATCACAGACACATCAAAGCGCATGGTTTCACTGAAGCCACCCGCTCCCAGCACCCAGGGAACAAACAGAGGCCGCTGACGCACATACCTGACACTCCCGGAGCTCTCCCCTTCAGACCTGCAACGAGAGAGAACACGTGCTTAGGTAGGACGCAAGTCGCTTCCACTACGGGAGATCCCACTGGAGGACATGAGCTGGGGGGACCCGTGAAGTCCCCGGCTACCCTGCGTTCCCTTCTCCAGCCTTGGTGGACTGTCCCCAGGCCCAGCCCCCAAGATGTCACACTGCTGGTCTTTTGACCTGGAATTCCACCCTGAAAGCCACTCGTTCCCCAAGTCCCTCCTGTGCACACCCCCTTGACTGTAATTGTTTTCCCCGGATCTGAACATCCCACAAGTTGGGGAGCAACCCCAGAGGAGGGCCTCTGGCTCCAGAACTCTGTGCCCTGGGCCCTGGGAGGCAGCACCGGGAGGAGGAAGTGTGCGGGATGGGGTAGCTGGCCTCACTGCACCCTCTACTTGGTATTTGCAGAATCTCTCCCCACGACCAACTCCGTTTTCATGTACCCAGCCATCAGTGACACCACTTTACAAAGGACACAAGCCTGACTGTCAAGAAACTGGACACTTAGATCCCATCGCGCATCCTTCAATGTTCCCGGAAACTGTGAAATACACGGCAGCCATTGACAGCGATGCCTTCCCGCTCTGCAATCCAAAGGAAAGGGACTTGGGGATTCAAATGCATGCAGCTAAGGGCATAAAGCCACGGCTGGCCTCCCTGAGTCTGAAGGAGCAAAGGGCTGTGAGCAAGCACATTCCAGAATAATCCCTGGACGTCCCCAGTTGGATGTGATTGCCAGTGAGCTACGGGAGCAGAAACACACTTAACTCAAAGCCTTTTTTCTTTCTTTCTTTCCTCTTTTTTTGTTTTTTTGCCTTTCTTTTTTTTTTTTTTCTTTTTTTTGCATCTTGCCTTACTCAGTAATTTTGCAATCTAGCTGCACGGCCCCATGAGCACTCAAACCCCGTGGACAGCTTCTCCCACTGAATCACCCTCGCTGGTCTCAGGAGAGCACCCCGAACCCTTTCCTAGGTCTGCTGTGTCAATGGCAGATTTTACCCACGTTGTCTTTGAAGCTAATTGACAGCCCGGCCCAGGAACGTTTCTCCGGGATGCCCTAAAGCATCTTCAACATCACCTGTCCGCTCTCTGGAAGGCTCCAGCTGTCCCCAGCCCTCACGGCAGCTACACGACGCACGCCAGGGCCACAGGCCACTCCCGGCCTCAGCCAGAGCAAACCTGGACATACAGGTGAGCGATGATGATGATGACAGACGCCCTCACTCAGCCCTTGCTAGGTGCCGAGCCCAGAGCTGGGCCTTGACACACGCTCTGGGTGATTTTCACAGCAACCTGGCAGGCCCAGCCCGGTCCTCACTGTGCACAAGAGGGACCGAGGCTCCCAGAGGCTGTGTAAGCGCAAGCCTGTGTGACTAGCCAGCATCGAGGTGCTCTCCTGCCACACCTCAGCAGCCAGAGAGTAAGCCAGACCCCATGTGGTCAGGATGGAGGTCACCTGGGCGACGATGGAAGGGGGCCCTGGGCGCTTGCAGGTGCTGCTCACCTTTGGCTCCTGATCTGGGTCCTGGTTACCCAGGTGCAAAATCGTGATGAACCCAAAAGAGAGATTCGGCCATTCAGATTCCAAAACGTATTCCTCATATCCATTTGGTCTTTGTCCAGTTCCTGGCTCACAGCACCCAAAGCCTGGGGATGTTCTGAGCAAGGAGAGCCATGGGGACATCTTTTGTAATCGTATTTGGTTGCTTGTCCGCAGCCCCTGAAGTCACTTCAGAGCCATGACGGTGACCTGGCTGTTCCACCACACCTGGGTTCTTGTCAGTGAGCTGACGTTTGGAAAGCAGCTAAGGATGGGAACTTACAGTCCCACCCCCTGAAATCAATCACCAACGGCCAATGACTTGATCCATTGGGTGCCGGAGTCCAGCTCCAGCAGGTCCAGGACTCCCTGAAGGATGGATGGTGTCAGCGAAACGGAATGAGAGAGCCTCGGCTTCTTTCTGATCACCAGGCCAGCATCTCTACGCTGACCTGAGAGTCAGCTTTATTTATTGAAAAAATGTATGGCCAAACAGAAGTGGCAATTGCCTTAGACAAGGATTCCTGATGACAAATTCTTTGGTATGTCAAAATTTCCCAGAACATAGATTGGTAGAAGACTCGTGCATAATCTTTATCAATAGTGATTGATGTAGGTGATTAGATGCTTACCACATGTGGAAGGAAGGTATCTTTAGCATTCGAACACAAGGCAAAGTTTTTAGCAGAGCAAAGGCAAGAGTTAGTCCTTTTGTGAGCAGGGGTCAATAGCCTGGTTTCTCCAGGGGAAGAACAGGTTGTCTCAGGAACTGTAATATTTGCTCCTATCATCACAAAAGAAGAAACTCCTCTAAGTTCCTTCACAAGGTCTGATACCAGCCAGCCAGGCGCCTTGGGGGTCGGCGCTCAAGAGTGGGTGTACAAGTCGGGTCACCATCTGATAGTGGGAGGCCCCCGCCTTACAAACCTGCCTTACTTCAGAAATGGCTTCCAGCAATTGGGTCTAAGGAATGAAGCCTCGGTAAAAAACTGGAAAGGACAGGTTCAGCGTGCTTCTGGTTGGCGACCACGTGGAGGTTTGGAGAGAGTGGTGTGCCCAGAGGGCGTGGGAGCTTGGAGCTCCTCCCCCCCCCACCCCATGTCCTATGCTTCTCTCCCACTTGGCTATTCCTGAGTCATGTCCTTTGAGGGAAAGGCAGTTCGCTAGTGAGTGAAGCGGGTTCCTGAGCTCTGTGAGCCACTCTCACACACTGAGTGACCCGGGGACCTCTGATTTCTAGCCGCTCAGTCAGAAGCACGGGCTCCGGAGCCATGTGCAGTGGGGTGGGGGCAGGGCAGGCTTGCAGGCCTTAGCGCTAACCTGTGGGGTCTGAGGCTCCCTCCAGTGACAGAGTGTCAGAATTGGGTTGAACTGTAGGACACGCAGCAGGTGTCTGAGAATGACCTGGTGGTGTGGGAACTCACCCGCCTGCACATACGTGCTGGAATCCGGTACCAGAATCTCTACAGGGGAGTGGGGAGGCAGGTGTAAAAGCCCATGCTGGCACACACTCAGCACACAAACATGTTCAGTGTAAGTGCGGTTTTCTTTAAAAAAACTGGGAAAAATAGGGGCGGCTGGGTGGGTCAGAGTCAGTGAAGCATCCGACATCGGCTCAGGGCATGATCTCGTGGTTCATGCGTTCGAGCCCCGCGGTGGACTCTGGGCTCAACAGCCCAGAGCCTGGAGCCTGCTTCGGATTCTGTGTCTCCCTCTGTCTCTGCCCTTCCCCTGCTCACACCGTCTCTCCCTGCCTCTCACAAAGGAATAAATGTTTAAAGAACTCGGAAAATATACAACATGACAGGGAGAACGATGGAGGATAAGATTAGTTGTGAGCTCCCCATTGTTGAAGTGGGATATGTGGGGTGGGGGTGGGGCCTTATGCTGTTTCGCCTACTTTTGTGCATGCTTCAAGTTTCCCACCAGAAAAAGTTGAAACAAACACAACAGGAGAGTAAGTGAATTTGGGTTCCTGCAGGTGGTGAGTGGGGCCCATGAGAAACCATGGCTTCTCTAAGGTGGGCTCAGAAGGTGGGCTCGGAGGGGCCAGGCCCACTGCCACCTCTCACAGCCACGTCAAGGAGATGGATTCAAAGCACGTCTATTGTCAAGACCTTGGCTCCCTTCTCTGCGTGAGAGTCCCATCAGAGAATCTGATCCAAGCCACGGACCTCACGCCAGGAAAACACACACATGCCCCTACAGCTCCAGTTGTGGGGTCCCTGTGTGCTAGCCGCCATGGCACCAGCCCCAGACGGTGGCATTTGGGACAGCCAGCTCCAACGTTCACAGCTCTGGTGTGCCCCAGCCCCGTGTCCTCACTCTGCGGGGCTGCGCTGGCTTGACGGGAGAGCTGGCCAGCCTGTGCTTCAAAGGAAAGAGGAGACGTGACCTGGGAGGTGACGGCAAACACAGCATGTTTCCAGCGTTTACGAGCATGTGGCTGACAGAAGACAGGTCCGGGTCTCTATGCCCCCAGGGGCAGGGAGGCAGAGGAAATGGCCAGAAACAGTCGGTGAGAGGGGACAAGGCTGCAGTTTAGGCAGGATGAGGAAGTATGGAGATCCAACATTCAGCATGGTGACCACCTTGAATAAGGCCATATGGTGTACTGGAAATTTGCTAAGAACCGAGTTTGGGTGCTTGCACCATAAAAAACAAAGACAATTATGTGAGGAGATGAACACGCTCATTAGGCCGCCTACAGTGATCATTGTACTGTGTCAATGTACCACACAACACTTTGTACACCTTCCCTTCTGTGATGGCAGAAATGACCCCCCTGCCAGGTTCGGGCCTAACCTTTGAAAGGACTGGCAACTTCTGCTTTCTTGCTCTTGGAAACTGGCCGCCGTACTGAGAGGAAGCCCGCGTGGCCCCTCGGAGAGGACGGAGGATGAAGGGTCTTGCGGCCGTCAGCTGTGGTGAGCAAAGCCTTAGCCGATGTCACACACACAGCACAGAGCAGCCCTCCCCATGGGCCCTGCCCAAACGCGAAACCCTGCGTACATAAATGAGGATTCCTGTCCAATCACTCAGCTTGGGCAGGGGTTGGGAAAACCCAAACAGCGCCTCACCTCTTGCCCTGTGAACGTCCCAGCCCCTCATGCCCCCTCACCCCTGCCATGGACCCAGTGTCTGTGTCCCCCAAATTCATACGCCAAAGCCCCAGCACCCCTCCCCCAGTGTGGCTGTACTTGGAGATGGGCCTGTGGGCAGGAGCTCAAAGTTCAATGGGATCCTGAGGGTGGGGCCCAGAGCTCACTGTTTCCACCAAGAGATGGCTCAGTGGGGAGGCTGCCTGCTGCATGCCCAGAGCAGAGGCCTCAGCAGAAACCAACCCTCCACACTTCCATCCGGGCTTCCGGCCTCCAGAAGTGTGAGGAAGTCCACGTCTGTGGTGCAAGCCACCTGCCTTCAGAGAATTGGAGCCAGACTCCATGTTGGGGTCACCCAAATTCATCATCGTGCGGTCATTACACACTCAACCCTCCTCTGTGCTCCTATTTCCTCATCCTCACAAAAACATCCATGGAAGGGGGCGCCTGGGTGGCTCAGTCGGAGAAGCGTCTGACTCTTGGTTTCAGCCCAGGTCATGATCTCACAGTTGTGTCACTGAGCCCAACGTCAGGCTCTGCGCTGACAGGGCGGAGCCTGCTTAGGATTCTCTCTCTCTCCCCTTTCCACCCTCCCCTCTCAAAAGATAAGAAATAAACAAACATTTAAAAGACCAGAGAGGGCTACACAGGGCCTCCTGGGGCCCTTGCACATACCAGAAACTGCAGTGGGAAGAAGAGGGAGAGGGGAGAACACAGGGCCCACACGCAGGAATGACTGCAGGTGTGCTGCAAATTATCAAAGACCTGAAGACCTCGAGACTTAGGGTTTTTAAAAAGGCTTCTTGATATGTGCCTGGAGAAAGGAGGCTCGTTTAGGAAACGGGGCTGGGACAACCGGGTATCCATATGGCAAAATGATTCGATCCTCACCTCACACCACATCCCCAAACCAATTCCAGACACGTGAAAAATCGGCATTTCAACGAGAAAAGTTAAAGAGGAGTTTTGTCGTGGGGAAGAGCTTTCCAAACTTGGGGCTGGGAACAATTTCTTTTACAGGGTATTATTAAAAGCTCAGTAAGCATAAAAAAAAATGGATAGGTTTGACTGCAGTAAAATATAAATGTCTTTTCTCCAAATGACTGGGTTTGAAAAGACAAACCACAAAAAGCAGAAGACCTCTGGAATACGCACAACAAGCAAAGGATCAATATCCAGACGACAGAAAGAAGTCCTACAAATCCATAGGAAGAGGAGACACAATGGGCCAACAGACCACAGCAGGCGGGTCTCGTAGAGGAGGAAACAGCGTGCACAGGTGAACAGGGGCAAAGCTGCCCAATGGCACTAGGATGCAGGGAATCTCGAGGTAAGGTCCCAGGGAGAGATTTCAGACCCATCACCCCCGCAGTGAGGAAGACAGCTGACAGCTGACAGCACCGAGACTCTGAGAGGATGCAGATCAGCTGGCACACGGACGTGATGGGTGTGAAACCTGCTCTGGCCGCACGGAAATTCACTTTGGCATTTTCCTGTTAGGGTGCTCACTCCCATGCCTTAGAATGCTGCCAATCCACTCCCAGGTGGCACAGCAGGCACGCTCAAGAAGAGTTTGTAGCAGCCCTGTCAACAGGAGGAGGGCAAGAAAGGAGATGACCCATACACTCCCTGACAGGGCAATGCAAACTCAAACTGTAGAACGGTCACACAATTTCTTTTCACGGAGGTGAGAGCAGACCCCAGCTACACAGCAGCATAGCTCAAGCTTAGAGGACAACGGGGAGGACAAAAATGCACGTCTTAGAGATCTACGTAGAGAAAGCAATGTTTTAAAGCTCGAGAACAAAGAAGCAGCAATGTGATGTTTAGACTTATTCAGTAAGCCTGTGAGCAAGAGAACGGCAAACCAACACAAAACTGCACAGAGGGGTGACCTCCAGGCAAGGAGAAGATGCAAAGGGACTGGGAATGTTCTAGTTCTGGAGTTGAGCTGTGGGCTCATGGAAGTTCATTGTTCCACATTCCTTCACAATGCACGAGACACACTAAATACTCAAACAAAATACAGGCAACGGAGAAAACCAGGAAGAGGCACACGGTGTGGGCCCAGACAGATCCAGGACGACTGCCTTGTCCCATCCATAGTTCGCTCTTTGTGTCACGGCGGGTGCCAAGAGGTCTGTGGAGAGGCCAGACCCAGAAGTGTAAGGACCAGAAATTGGAGGAGGGCGTTCTTCCCTCTGGGCCTCAGTTTCTCCGGAGGCAAAATAAGGGGCTGTACCAGGAACGGCAAATGGCCAGCACGCATAACCCAGGTGCCCCCTTCCTCACCCGCTCGCTGCACACGCTACTGATGGATTGCAGCACTACTGCACGTGACACACGGACACACAGCGTTGGACTCCTTCTCAGCTGGGCCCTGCAGGCTGCCAGGGATGGTCGCTCTGAGAGGGCACACCGACTGACACCTATGTGCTGGTCTGGATGGTCCATCCAGCTGTGGCCTGGCAGTTCTGAAGCCTCACCAGCAGGCACCAGCTAGTCTGAGAGGCAGGGGCCCTAGGGAGGAGCCCACTGGCTTTGGAACTGACCCCAGCCGGACCCTGATAGTATGCAGCCTCAGCTTCTACACTGCCCACCCTGTGGCCTGCGGTCCGCCATGGCTGGCCCCTGCCCGCCGTCCTCTGTCCGAGCCCCGTGCTCCCATCCATTGTGTGGGCAGGCTCATGTCTACCTGATACTGGTGGGCTGTGCTGGACCTGAAAACGGCAAGACCAGCAGAGGGCCAGGCAGAAGCTCATCATCACCCTCTAGTGCAGAGAGTCTTGGAGGTGGCCCCGGTGGGCCAGATCCAACCAGCTTTCTGAGGCAGGAAGAGGGCATCCTGTCACCTTGGGCGTTGCCTACGCCTGCCTGGGCCTGTGGGCCTTTGCTCCTCTGCTCCCTCCCACCCCCCACTTCCTCACCTCCCGGTCTCATCTCACAAGCCAACTCCTGGGTTGCGCTGCTCCATCTCCCTCCCCCCAGTGAGGGCTGACATCCCTTCCCCTAGACAGCCACGACACAGACGTCAGTGTTTTCAAGGAGAACTCGTGGGCCGGGTCCGATCCAGTGTCTGTGGGTGTCTGTCCCCTCCAGTGTGGGAAGCCCAGCAGGGTCCACCTCACAACTGGCATGAACACAATAATACCATCAGAAACAACCACAATTCCTCAGAATACATGGGCTTCTCCAAGAACTGTCCACCTACTGTCTAAGCCTCATGGCCAGGGACGCTGGCGGTTGGGGAACAGCCCTTCACTCCCTAGTGTAACAAGAAGATCAAGGGCCACAAAGGGGAACGGCTCTTCCAACATCACTTCTGGGAGGCTAGGAAGCTTTTCTGCCATGTTCCTGCCATCAGGGCCCTGGAACCCCAGTCCTGTGGGGAAACACCCCGTTTCCTCAGAGCAGGGGACTGCCGAGTGACCATAGCCCCTAGTCATGGAGCATCTGGTTTCATCCTGGGACCTGGAGATTTTTTTTTAATAACAAGATCATATGGAGAGACATTATACCCAGGGACACGGTGCTTTGGTGATTCACCTCTTTTTCGTTTTGTTCACCTTATGCAGATGTTGAAGGACTACTGGGCTGTGTAGACAGGAAGCCTTGATTTACTAGAAAGACCTGTGCTGGGTTCTTAGAAAACAAAGGCAGGAATTGAAGGCATCCAGACATGTCCAATGAGCAGAGTGGAGACAGAGATGTCTTGTGCTGCTTTGTCCTGGAACAAAGCTGCCAGCACATGCCCACACGTGGCCCGCCATCCCCTCAGCTCAGAGTCTGCCACTGACACCCATTGTGTGAAAGGGCCTAGAATCTGCTATTGTCTTCATCACTATCCAGGGACTCCCGAGAGGCAAACAGCACGAGCTGGCGAAGGCACTGAGACAGGAATGCTCCCTTGTATTCATTCCCAGGAATACACACAGAGGCCAGATATTTACTTCTGGTTCCAACTTCTCCTGGGGTCATGCTCTTTCAAGCCCTGGAAACTTGGGCACCACTTCCTGCTCTACAATCCCTCCACCAGATCCCCCCCATCTCCAACTCTCCCAGGAAGCTCCCCTCCTCCAATCTGGACAACTCCAAATCCTCCTCAAAACCACCTCTGACTCCCCCTCTTCCAGGCAGTCTCCTTGCCTTCTTGCTGGCCTCTTTATACTAATTACCTACTGGAAAGATCATAATCGGTCAAATGCTGCTGCTCACACACCTGTCTCTCCTGTGATGGGGCAGCTGTGGGAGCAGGGCTCATGGCTGATGTGCCTCCATTATCTCCAGCCTGTCAGCATGGACTCTGGCACACTGGTTGGGGGTGGAGTAGGGTCTCCAAACAGCATGATCTAAGTCCCTGGGCTCTGTCTTCCTGGAACTTAGAGTTTAGTGAAAGAAATCTAATGACAAAGAAGGTAAATTCAAGGTATTCTGAACAGAGACCAGGCAATCCTTTCCTGAGTACTTCACGGCTAAGCCAAGACCTCACTGGTGATTATCAACTCTCCACAAATGGGAGTCAAGAACTTTCCAAGGAGAGAGAGAGAGAGAGAGAGAGAGAGTCACAGACAAATGTTCTAAGGTGGGAGGGAGCAGCTTGTGTAAGTGCTGAGAGGCCAGTGGTGCTTTAGTAAAGCACTAGGGCCATGAGCAAGAAGCTCATGCGTGATGCATATCAGTTAGGTTAGGATGGGTTATGCTGCATCATACACGACTGCCAAATCTGGGTGGCCTACCATAAAGTTTATTTATGTCTCAGGCTCCATGACCATGTGGCTCTCCCTCATCTCCTCTCCCCTCTGGACTTAGGCTGACAGACCAGTGTCTCTCTAGAATACTGCCATTGTCACGCAAGAAGGAAAAGAACACTGGGAAATCACTCACTGGTGCTTCACGTGTGTGCTCCCATCTGTTTTCACTGCTCAGCAGGCCCTCGGCCACACCTGAGCACAGCATGGGCAGTGCTTTAGAGACCTGCAGCCAAGCAGGGCACGACAATACAGGGCACTGAATGTGGGGCAATGGTACTCCAGTTCCACACCATGCTTAAGATTTTGATGTCTTTCCAGGGATCAATGGAATCTGTCGAATCAAGTTTTCATTTCTAACAAATCCCTCGGGCTGTACTGAGAGAAACAGATTGGAAATGGGCAAGGGTGGCATTCGGGAGAAAATTCAGGAGGCTGCCTCAGTTTCCCAGGCAAAAAAAAAAAAAGGATTAGTACTTTACACTAGGGTCGTGGTAGTGGAAATGGAGAGAAGCCAGTGGATGTAAAAGATGGAAGGGTCTAGCGATGTGCACAGAGGAGCAGAGGTGAGTGGGTGTGTGACCCCAGAATGGCAAAAGGATGTAGCAGACTTGGCTTCTCATGCCTTGAACAGTTGCTGGCTCCCGTCTCTGGGGAAGCCCAGCGACTCTAGTCCCTGCTTGTCCTTGTGCTCTCTGT
>JAQQST010002119.1:0-10801 GCA_028646485.1 Cryptoprocta ferox
TTTGCACTCATAGATCTAACAGGAGAAAGCCAACAGAGGACCATGGGGAGGGGAAGGAGGAAAAGAGTTAGGGAGAGGGAGGGAGATAAAACACGAGAGACTCTTGAATACTGAAAACAAACTGAGGGGGGAAGGGGAAGGGGGAAAGGTAATGGGGAGTGATGGTCTTGGTGGAGGTCACTTGTGGGGAAGAGCACTGGGTGTTATATGGAAACCAACCTGACAATAAACTATAAAGTTTAAAAAAAAATAAAAATAAAAAAATAAATATTCAAAAAAAAACAAAAAACAAAAAATAAAGAATAGGAAACCAAAGTAAAAGACCAGCCATCACTGCCAGGTTGATGTAGAGCCCCAGGCACTACGGCAGTTCATGCACATTGTCACCTCGGCTGGCCTCATTAGAATGGGGTGGCAACCAGTCTACAGCTCCCCCAGCCACTGCCAGACAACTCTCCTGCACCAGGCGTGTGTACACCTCCCAGGCAAAGGGCACCAGCTTTTTTGCTGGTCACCAGCATCTTCAAAGTTAGATTCCATGAAAGACAGACCGGGTTCCAGCCTGTCCTTGTGGATCCTCATTTGTTTCCACTGGCAAGGCTTGGGCAATGAGAGGTTCTGGGAGAAGGTGGGGACAGGACAAGCGAGACACAGAGCTGGGGAGGTGGCACTTCTCCCAGTTGTGTGTAAGACCCAAAACTCTGAGGGTGGATGGCACCCAAGAATGCTGTCTTTTTACTATTAAAAATATCTTAAATCCTCCTAAATAACTTCTTCAGCCCTTCCCATCTTCAGTCTAGTCTCTGCTATGTAACCAGAGATGTCCTGGTTACGTTTAGCCAGATTATGCCACTCCTCTCCTAAGGCACCATGACTGCCATCTCTCTCATTATGAAAGGCAAAGTCCTTACCAAACCATCTACAAAACCCTCCTGGGCATAGCTTCCAGTTGCTTTTCTGATCTCATTGCCTATAACATCCCTCCCCACACATGCTCTCTGCCAGCCCCACAGACCTCCTGCCGCTTTCGGAGCTCAATAGGAACATGCCTGACTCAGAGCTTTTGCACTTGTTCTTCCCTCTACCTGGCATGCTCTCCCCCCTGAATCCTGTATGGCTCACTCCTTCACCTCCTTCAGGTTTTTACCCAAATAACATCTTCATGACCTCTTATTTAAAGTCACGTCTCCACATTCACAATCTGCTTTCTCCTTCCCCATGTCAGCTTCTCCCAGAGCCCCTATCACTACCTCATGTTTGGCATATCATACTTACGTGTTTTGTTACTTATCTGTTTCCCATCACTAGAACATAAGTGCTACTGAAGGCAGGGATTTCCATTTCTTTGTTCATGCCATATTCCCAATGCCTGCAGGCAAATCCATGCTCAATTAATGCTTGTTGAATGAATTCTATTTTCTAGCTGGATTTTGCTAATATAGAAGATATTGTTTACACACATACCTATACATAACGTACATATTTGGTACCCAACCAGCTAATGGACCCTATTAACCTTAAGTAAGTCTTAAGTCTTAATTATTAGTTGACCAAGTTAATTCTCTTAGGTTTTTTGAACACAGATATTCATGCAATAATATCAAATCATTTCTTCCCTGAGGCCATGAGCCCCAGACCAATCTAGCTGCTTTGTAAGTGGTGGGAATGTTCAAGACTAACAGGAGGTAGAAAGAGAAATCACATTTTCAAGCAATATTTTTAAATATGACTCAGCCACAACAGAGGAGGTATCATACCAGAGCAAATGTCTTGGTTGGATTACTAATTGTGCTGACTATTTTAAGCAAAATAACTTAACGAAAGGGAAAGATGGCTTTAAGAGAATCCTGCATATTCACCATAGATTGAGTATGGTACTAATAATGTGAGCCCTGGGGAACCTCAACAAAAGGCAAAACCAACACTCTGGACCTATTAGTTGTCATTCATCAGCCACATTACACGGTAGAAGCAATGCCAGTATGGTTATACTTCCACTGTTGGTGGCAAATGGCTCCCTGTGTGACTTGAGACATGAACTGACATTAGGAGCCCATCATTGTTGGAAAGATACTCAAACTCTTTAGTTCATCTTCAGTTCCTCATTTAGTACTTGCATATAATTTATAAGTAAATAAATAAGAATATATTGTTGGGTCCACAGTCCAAAAAGATGACTGTTTCAGAGCAATGTATAGTTAACTTTTGGGTATATGAACCTTGTGCAGAATCTGATGAAGGCTGTAGGCACACTTTCTAGAAAACTGTATTGAACTATATAATATGTATATGAATGCTAACAATCCCAGACCTTGACTAACTCCATGAGTCTCATCCATAACCTTTCAAGGGTCCATATACTCCAAAATAAGAATCCTTGCTCTTGATAGAAATGTTGGTTTGTCTTCAACTGTAATTGAAGCACAGTGAATCCTCTATGCCCATTTTACTGAAACAAGCAGAACAAAGAAAATGTCAACCTCATCTCCATGGACAAAAAAGAAGTAATACCCAAAGAAAGGTTTCTAAAATTGCAACTCACGGTCTCTGCACACACCCTGACTGGGCAGCAGGGGGCAGTGGAGCACAAGAAAAGCAGGACCACAGGGCCCAACAAGCCAGTCTAAGGCTGCAAATTTACCCTTTGAGAAGAGGCGATCAGCTATTGTTTTTGCCAAACCCAGTACTCCTGGTCTGGCTAGATTGATTAGCGTGGTCGTAAGAAAAATGGGACAAAAACTGTCCTGAGCTATTATTTGAAGGTCACCTGAAAAAACAGCAAGGATATACCATCTAAATTTAAACAATGAAAATAAAAATGCTAATCCTGTACAACACAGTTTTAAAGCATTCTGAACAAAGTAGAATATTTTCAAACCATAACCCTAAGCCACACCCCACCGTACACCAACTCAATACCTATCCTGGCTCCTTCCTCTTACTCAGTACTTACCTAAACCGCAACTACCCACTCACTAGCTATATCCTGCCCAATACAACTCATTAACTCCCTACTCCCTACCTACCCACACCTACATTCACTCCCTACCCACATCTTCCTTCAAATGATATAAATATAAAGTCACCATCAAAAGAGTTGGCGTAGTTATAATAATCTGCTTTTCCTGCAAAAGTACTGAATATCTTTCTATGTATTCAGATCTTTTATAACGCTCATCTTGGACCTTCATGCCTTCTGTTAGTTCATGTTTTTTTTTTTTTTACATGTGTTGTTATTGTGAATGAAATTTTCCACTACATATTCAAAATAGTATTACAGTGCATAGAAACACATTATAGATATAGATACAGATATAGATATATACACACACATATAGGCCACTGTTCTGAACTCTCTCAAGTTTTCAAGTTTGCCAAATGATTCTCCTGAGTCCTCTTTCAAATGTTCTCAGAGATACAAAATTGTTCATTGTAACTAAGGTGAGAAGAGTAGTGTTTAACAACCTTGAAATGAGCCAGGAACAAAATGCACCCTTTGTGGGTCCGCACCCCTGCCCACAGGGGTGGGCATCTTTTGACCATCCCATTCCTTCCCACTCCCACTTTAAAGGATAGAAAGCTATAGAAACAAGCCTTGCTATTTTTTTCTAATCTACTACCTAAACCCAAATTCTGCCTAAAACGCCCTACTAATTAAAGCTCCCAAACACCTCTTTTCTTTATCCTGTCAATTCCTTACAAGTTTATTGTCTGCCTAAAACGGATAAAAACTGCCTGCCTTGATCATTCCTTCAGGTCTCAATTTCATTATTGGGCCTCCGTGCACATGTAATAAAACTGTTTTCTTTCCCTCCCGTTAATCTATCTCATATCAATTTAATCCCTACACCATCCAGAAGAACCTTGAGGGGAAAGAAGGAAATTTCTCCCTCCACATCATTAACTCAGTGTCAGGTGCTCTGCTTACCCCTTTATCAAGATTGATGAGACTAGCAAGGCCAAAAGCCATATAGGAAAAGACTGATAAATGTAACCCCATAATGAAGTCAAGTGGTAACTAGATAAAATGTATTTTTGAAAGCCTAATTGCCTTACTGCATTAAAAAAAAACTTTAGTAAATCAATAGCAAAAAGAAAACAACCTACTAGAAACAAAATGAGCAAAGGACATGATAGGATATAACCCGGAGTAGGTAAACAAATCAATAACTGACTTTAAATTCAGCTTCTTAGCAATTTCAACCCCACAGTCTAAAATTCACCAACTGTTCTAAGACATCATTAAAAAAAATTTTTTTTAACATTTTTATTTATTAATGAGAGACAGAGACAGAGCATGAGCTTGGGAGGGGCAGAGAGAGAGGAAGTCACAGAATATGAAGGAGGCTCTAAGCTCTGAGCTATCAACACAGAGCCCAACATGGGGCTCAAACTCACAAACCCTGAGATCATCACCTTAGGCCAAGTCAGACGCTTAACCAACTGAGCCACCCAGGTGACTCTCTAAGGTATCATTTTCATCTACCCAAGTCAAAATTTAAAAAATCTTGGATGATACATAGTCTTTTCAGGGATAAATGGAAATAGACACTCCCAAACACTGTGAGAGGCACGCAGGCACAATCTTTTTAAATTCAGTTTGCCAAAACACACAAGCATTTAAAATGCACACAACCAAAGACATAGCAATTATACTTTAAAAAAATTATCTCACAGATGAACTCATCCCTTTTTAATAATTAATTGTATGAGTGTCCTTAAGTCACAATTTATTTGATGTAAGAATATTTATAGTCTATTTTCATTTGGAAGAACTTCTGGCATGGTAAATGGCACACAGGGGACACGTGTGGATAAGAAGTATGTGAATAAGTATCACCCAACCAGAGAGCTGAGGACAGAGGTCTTCTCTTCCACTTTATTTTTTCCTCCAATTAAAACCCAACACGAGATTATAAGACCAATAACGAATGAGAAGGAAAAGCCCTTCTAAAATAAAAAAAGAAATAAACTCAAATCCTCCCCACAGTGTTGAATCGCTTTACCCCAACTCGCCTCTAGAGGGCAGTGTCTCGCCTTTTTTTTTTTTTTTTTTTTTTTTGGCTGGGACTAAAGCCCGAGATAACTCCATTTGGATTAAAATTGAAGCCTTGGAGGCAACTAGAAGGACGGTCCAGTACAGTAATTTGTTCAGATCCAGTGATGGGTTAGAATTCGCCTCACTTGAAGAAATGCTCAGAGGGGAGACCTGACCTACATCTGGTCCATTTATACAAAGTGTATAAACCAAGGAAACAATGTGTGTTTTTAAGGTGGGAGAGAGAGCTGTGGTCTGTACGGTTATGGGGTTGGTACTGACCAAATGGGCCAGAAATATGCCCGTTATTTACGGATTACTACCAATGCTTAACTGCACATCGGCACAGCCTGGGCCTAACGGAAATTAACACCATGAGCAAAATCATCAACCTAGGCTGGTGTCCAGAGAGGGGCACCATGAGACACGCCCTGGACAGAAGCATGAGCCTGAGGGTGGACTCCTTCCTCTGTGCTCCCATGCAGGCATTGAGGGTCACCAGGACACTACAGGGGAGGCAGGGAACCCGCTGATGGAGGCTGACCCTCCCTGCCCTTGCAGTGCCCAGCCCTCTGGCTTTCCTGAGCATCTTGCTAGACTGCGTTTAAAAGATACATACTAGGGACGCCTGGATAGCTAGGTCGGTAGAGCTTCTGACTCTTGATTCAGCTCAGGTCATGCTCCCAGGGTTGTGGGATCAAGCTCTGTGACAGGCTCCACACTGAGCTTGGAGCCTGCTTAAGATTCTATCTATCCCTCTGCCCCTCTCCTCCACTCTCGCTCTCTCTCTAAAATAAATTTTTAAAAAAAGAGAAAAAGACACATACTAAATGGGAAAGAAAGCAATGGTAAGAGATAAAGGATGGAAAGGCCAAAAGTCAGGTGGTGGGAACAGAAAGAGATAAATGAATCCTCACAGAAGCAATTTACACTGGAGACTTAAAAAGCACAGGGTCATCTGGAAGAAATTAGTTTTATTGTGAATCATAAAATCTACAGCAAGAAATGAAATAGCTCAAGAAGGTTTCTCCCCCCCACCCCCACCCCGGCTCTCTCACACAGAAGCTCCAAAGTATGGGGAAGGAGCATTGAATAAAGTACTGCACAAATGCAAGGTAGGGGACCAGTGGAGAAGGGGAGATAGACAGGAGTAGCTAAAAAAAATGCCGTGATTCTCTGCTTGCCAGCAAATATACACTTGAGTTTCTCATCTCCATAGGGAATCAGAGAAACAGAAGGTGCGCTTCTGTGCTGGCTGCAGAGGGGAGTGCGGCCCCACTCCAGGACCAAACCCAGCTTCTCTGCAGAAGGTAATTGAAGAAACGCCTCTAGGACTCCAGACACTACACGCGTGAAAGAAAGTAACAGATGGAAACGAACTGCTTCTAAGCAGCTTTTCCTGAAGATTGTGAAATGAAGCTTCTACAAAGGAAAAGGACATGTTTAACATGCTCGAGGATTTGGGGTTAGGCTTCAATAAAGATGTAACACCGATAAGAAATTACCCCAGCGGTTCTTTCTCCATAAATCAGTGCAGAGATTTGAAGAGCCTAGTAATGAAAACGACGGCTAAGCTGCTTTCCATGGAAATCAGATGAATATCCAAAACATTTCCTCCCTGGAGAGAAGTTTTGACAGGATTTGGGACATACCAGTTCAGCCACAACCCCAGGACTCAGGGGGGATCGTCTATTCTGTGTGCTTTCTTCCTTCCCTTCCATCACTTGTGCAATGAGATCCCACAGGAGGTGGGGGGAGGGGGAATCCTTGCCCAGCTTTCTTCCTGGAGTCCTAGTGCGGGTTACTCAGGAGGCTGCAATCCACAAGAGAAGCAGGGACAGGGAGCTGGGTGTTGGGGGGTGTAGGAGGGATGGGGGCACAAGCCCCTTAAGATGATATGGGGCAACAGGACACAGTAGCAGCTGAAAAGACCATACCCCACAGATTTGAGTTATAGGGCTTCTAGCAAAACTGCAGTTAATTTGGGGGGAATTTGGCACTCAGACTAAGAGTACTATTTAGATTTAAATATAACCTGTTTGAAAGTAATTAATATTACAGAAACCATATTTTTAGGGAAAAAAACAGACATATGGTTGAACAAAGAATTTTTTCTGATTTATGAATCTATATATGAAAATCTTTAAACAAGTCTTACAATGAAGTCCCCTTGAAGGAAGCCTATAGCATGTGAGTTGAGTGGCTCCCTCTGGGGGCATCCCCGGGGGCGCTCTTGGAAGAGATGTAGAATACACCTCACAGCTGCCCCCTTCCCCTTGCTCCCTCCCCTCAGGGACAAGGAAACAGGTGTTTTATTCTCCTGGTCCTATTAGTTGGTGGCTTGTGGCTGCTCCTGGTGTCAACTCCTCAGCACTTCTGGCATATTCGGAGCAAGCAGAGCATGCCAGAGAAAGCCCTTAGTGGGGGACCTCAGTTGCTTGCAGCTATGAAGCCTCCAGAATGTACGTAAAGGGCCATTCCCAAGGGCTATGCACCACAGCCTCCACTATGCACTTAAATAAGAAATCAGCCTGCATGCTAGAATCCTACCAGTTACTAACATACAAGACGATTATACAGTTGGCTACTGCCACCCTGAACTGGCCAGTTCACTGTGATAACATCTATTTATTGGTTTGGCTGCATTTAGAGCTGACCCCTGCTCTCTCCTTTAGAACAGAGCTGTTCCGTGTCAGCGCTGGTTGGATTTATTGATGTCATTCCCACTTGGCTCTGAGGCCAGCCAGCCGTGCCCATCCAGTAAGGGCTGTTACCTCTGCACCAGGGCAAAAGATGACCTACAGAATGTGCCAACACGGAGCAGTGCGAATGGAGCTCTTTTGCTCCTTTCTGATTTTGCATGCCATCTGGGCGTTTCCACAAATTCAAGCTAGCTAGAACTCCTGGACATTATGTTTATGTGCACAATAAAAATATATATTGACAACTTTGTGGTTTGTGCAGATACTTCCACGTTCCTTACTCAGTCTACCCCTTCCCATGTTTCCCTGTCAAGCCAAACACTATTTAAGTGTCTACATTCACAAATAGTGCGTGTGATATGATGAATTTTTGTCTCCTGGTCCAATCTGAGTCAGTTTCAACCGCCTTTGAAAGAGGAAGACACATGGCTCTGATTGTTTGCCTTTTGAGGGTCTGATAATAGATGATCGCTAAACAGAGTTTCCAACATAATCAGCATAAGATGAGAAATATCAATCTCATTTTTTTTGTTTCACAACAGCTGCGGCCTCAAAGCATACCCACTTTGCTATATTTATTTTAATGTCATTCATAATATTTGCCATAAATCTTCAGCCAATTATACTGGTTTCTCATGCATCGCCCATAAAAACAGTGCTACCCAATTTCAGCTTCTCAACTGATAGATACTTTCATAAGAAAATTAGACAGCTTCCAACAATGTGTCTGACATATAACTTCTGCCTTGTCCTCATTTCCAAATGATGCAGACATCTAAGAAAGTGATGAGGCTCGATATGAAGTGGGTTTTTATCTGAATAATGCTTCCTAATTTGAGTCTAAAATTTAAGAATCTTACTGTCAAAGTAGCTGCTAACTAATTGGTGAGGCAAGATGACAAAGACATATATCTAAATAAAAAGTGATGTTTTAGGAATATGGATATGAGCTTGTTGATGTTTTCAAAAATATTTAAAAATATTTAGCAAGCATCAAAGGTACTGGGCATTAAGGAAACAAAGATGACATCACAGCTTTTGCTGTCAAAGAGGAAAGATGTTCCAGAAAGGAGGGTGGGGGGTGGTACGTGCAATGGCATCCAGGAATAAAAGCAATGACGCTGAGAAGTTCAAACACTTCCATCTTGCTGAGGCATGAAGAGGCACAGGAGTGGGCAAGATGAGGCCAAGCAGGTGGGCAGGCAACAAGGAAGATCAGTCCCAAATGTCAGGGAAAGATTTCTAAAGGTATCATCTAGGAGCTGAGCACCCAGGGGTACAACTGGAGGCCAGCTGCTGGATATCATGACCATAGCGGAGCTCATAGGAGAGGTGGGGAGAAGGAGGGAGATATGGGAAGTCCTGATGAAACAGAATGGGTAGGACTGAAAAATGAATATGCTGGTTGATTTGGAAAGAATCAAATCCAGGATAACTGTCAGGTTCTGAGCTTGAGCAGGAGGTAAACGTTGAGGTGAGCCATGGAAATGGAGGAGAGAGGAGAGGAGACTTTTGGAAAAAAAGACAAACAAAAAGTATTAATTTGGCCAAGTAACACCTCAAACTTCAAGTGCCTAAGGGGCTTGTGAGTGAAAAGACCCCCTGGAATTCAGGAGCAATGTCAAGGCAGGAAGTGAAGATCTAGTAGTCATATGCACGTGAGCAGGATATGAGGTCATACATGTGCATAAAACTGCTCAGTTTCTGTCAAATGAGGGGAAAGAGAACTGAAGATGGAGCCCATCGGCTCATGTGCCCACAAACAAGAAGAAGAGGGAATCATCAAACATTCACAAGGAATAGTGTTACTAACAACACCCTGCTACCTGGCCTCATCAGTCATTCCTAAGTGGCCAATCTGTGTCCTTCACACCCCAGTCCACTTGCTCTACCCCAGAGTCTTCTACAGAAAACCCGAGACATCATCACTGTTCATCCCTAAACATTTGAGGGTGCAGCTCCAAAAGAGGAGGTTTTTGGGCCCCCATCATGCTTTGTTTCTCTGAAGGGATGTTGTTTTGCTCTTATTCTTGATTTTCTTATAATAATTTTGCATTCAGTTATGATTCTTTTTTGTTGCTTTATTTTATTTTATTTTATTTTTAATTTTTTTTCATTTACAGTTTATTGTCAAGTTGGTTTCCATGTAACACACAGTGCTCATCCCGACAAGTGCCCTCCTTAATGCCCATCACCCCCCTTCCTCTCTCCTCCTCCCCCATCGGCCCTCAGTTTGTTCTCAGTATTCAAGAGTCTCTCATGGGTTACATCCCTCTCTCTCCGCAACTATTTTTCCCCCTCTCCCTCCCCCATGGTCCTCTGCTAAGATTCTCCTGTTAGACTTATGAGTGAAAATATATGGTATCTGTCCTTCTCTTCCTGCTTATTTCACTTAGCATGACACCCTCGAGGTCCATCCACATTGCTACGAATGGCCAGATTTCATTATTTCTCATTGCCATGTAGTATTCCATTGTATAGATGAACCACATCTTCCTAATCCATTCATCAGTTGATGGACATTTAGGCTCTTTCCATGATTTGACTATTATTAAAAGTGCTGCTATCAACATTGGGATACATGTGTCCCTATGCATCAGCATTCCTGTATCCCTTGGGTATATCCCTAGCAGTGCTATTGCTGGGTCATAGGGGAGTTCTATTGTTAATTTTTTGAGGAATCTCCCCACTGTTTTCCAGAGCGGCTGCACCAGTTTACATTCCCACCAACAGTGTAGGAGGGTGCCCGTTTCTCCACATCCTAGCCGGCATCTATAGTCTCCTGATTTGTTCATTTTAGCCACCCTGACTGGCATGAGGTGATATCTCATTGTGGTTTTGATTTGTATTTCCCTGATGATGAGTGACGCTGAGCATCGTTTCATGTGCCTGTTGGCTATCTGGATGTCCTCTTTGGAAAAGTGTCTGTTCATGTCTTCTGCCCATCTTTTCACTGGATTATTTGTTTTTTCGGGTGTGGAATTTGGTGAGTTCCTTATGGATTTTGGATACTAGCCCTTTATCCAAGATGTCATTTGCAACTATCTTTTCCCATTCAGTC
>JAQQST010002120.1:0-10801 GCA_028646485.1 Cryptoprocta ferox
TGTCCCCCATGTCCCTCCCCCAAATATATGTGCTTTTAAAATCCTCTAGACTTTCCATGAATGTATGGGTTTGAGTTTTTAAAATATATATACATACCTGGAGAAAAAAGTAATAATTAAAAAATAAAATATATACAAATACATACACAGATGTATTTCAAAATAACTAAAGAAAATACCTCAGAAGAATTCATTTTCTTACTAGCCATGTCTGTCTACATTTATTTGCAAAGGTGATTATTTAGAATTCCACCTTGTAATGCTCTGGCATTCTGTTCTCGAGAAAGTTGCCACTGAGTGTCATTTTGCTCTTCTACAACCTAGACATATATCATTACGGTTCTGGTCTCATACCATTAACAAAAAGTCAAAAGCTGAAGAGGAGAACGTTAAAACAGTGTTCAAAGGAACATAATCTCATGTTTTAATTTATTTTAAACCTAAATAATATACATTGAATCAAAGGGATACTATAAAATATATGTATAATTTACCATATAGTATTGATGGAAATACACAACTTTTCTCAAAAACTAATTTACCATATTCAACTGATTTTTTACAGTCGATTGCAGGTGTAGTCTTCTAACAGTGATTTCTGGTTGTAGTTTTGTTTCAGCTTCCTTAGTATATTGCTCTTGTGTTCTTTGTAACTTCTCCCTATTTTTTTCATGGAACTTCTCAAAGATTCTTTTTCCTTCTTCTTGTGTTAAAGCAAATCTGCAATTAAATGTGTTTCTTTTAAAATTTATTTTGTTACAAATAAAAAGCTCAGTTTATAAGCCGGTTCCACATATGTTGGCTTATTATCCCAATGAAATTTCTATGTTCTCCAATTTTTTTCCTTTCCAGGGCTCATGTTTTTAATTTCTCACTTCAACCTCTTCCAAAAGACACATACAGTTGAAAAGAAGCCATGAGAAAGCATTATGCAACTTAATTAGTTTTAGTCAGTAATAACTCTGGTAGACATTGTAGGGAAGGAATTTTGAAATTATACAGGAAAGTTAGAGTTGAAAGTTACCCTTTTTCCCACAGGTATCAATATTCCTCCATAGGACAGATAGTTCCTAATTAAAAAGAGAAGTTGCTATTTATAAACAAATTTATAAATTCACTAGAAGTAAAACTTCAACTTCACAAGACATTACAGGAACCTCCAAAAATGATTTGCAGCGTAAGACAGAATCTGCAGATGTTTACACAGCATACACATGCGGATGACTGTCATCCAAGACTGGGCCAGCAGGTCTAATATCTGTTGCCCTATACATTTTGTTTCTTCTTCCACAATACTTGCAACTTACCTTGTTGATTACTATCTATTTAATGAATCATTTAGAAATCCTTTTTAGAACAACACAGGATCCATATTAAGTAAACAATAAAGAATAATATGTGTTTTCAGCATAAACTTTTGAATTAATTTTATCTACGTATGACAGATGTTAAAAAACTTACCAGTAATCACTTTCCATATTACTTTTTTTTAGTGTTTATTCATTTTTGAGACATAAAGAGAGAGCACATGCAAACAAAGGAGGGGCAGAGAGAGAGGGAGACAGAAAATCTGAACTGGGCTCCACACTGACAGCAGAGAGCCCGATGCCGGGCTCAAACTCACTAACCCTGAGCTCATGACCTGAGCCAGAGTCAGACACTTGACTGACTGAGTCATCCAGGCACCCCCATTTAGCATTTTTTTAATTGAGAGAAAGATGGCACAAGTGGGCAAGGGTGGAGAGAGAGAAAGAGAGAGAGAATCTCACGAGGGGCAGAGAGAGACAGAGAGGCAGAGAGAGAGAAAGAGTAAAGCGGGGCTCACCCGAAGTGGGGCTCATGCTCACCCAAAGGAGGGCTCGAATCCACCCAAAGCAGGGCTCAGACTCATGAGATCATGACCTGAGCCAAAGTCAGATGATTAAGCAACTGAGCCAACCAGGCGCCCCCATTTTACTTTTTCATCCCTGCATATGTTAAGAATAAAACTGAATAAATTTTTGAGAACTTTTCTGTCTTGAGAAAAATGACCATTTTATATTTTTTTGGTGGGTATATAAATTAATATAAACTTTCCTGAGAACAATTTCAAAGTATGGATCAAAGGCCTTCTTTAAAAATTGTTATATTTTAACCAAACCATACTATATTGAAGAATTTATTTCAAGTAAGTAGCCAGAAATGTAGAAACAGATTTATATAAAAGACGTTCCTTACACCATTATCTAAAATACAGGAAAATGAAAAACAAGCAAAATTCAATCTGTTAAATAATGAGGTTTCCATAGGGTGGACCTTTATATGGCCATTAAAATTATGAGTTGGAATATACATTAAATTATTAGAAGTATTCACTGTTATGAACTACCTGTATTTTTTCCATCAATCTCATACTTCAAAACACAAAAGAAGTTTTCCTTCCTGTAAAATCCCAGAAGGGAAGTTAGCAATTACAAAACTTCCCCTACACATCTGTAGTGAAAATGTAAACAGTTCAAATATTTCTTTAAAACCAAGATGCTATACCTCAACGAGCAGATTTCATGTTCCAATTTCACTTTTTGATGCTCTAACTCCCATTTCATTTCTTTTGTTTCTGATTGCTCCTTTCGTAGTACATGACTTTCTTTTTCCATTTTTTAAATTTTTTCCTTAAGTCATTTACAGCAACTTTTTTCAACTTCTATTAAGCCTTTATATGAAAGACATGTAATCCGCATTTTCAATAAGGCAAGAGGATCTGCATCAGAGAAGAAACAAAAACAAATAAAATAGAGGAGTGCTTTTTCAATCCACAGTCCCAAGATGCTATACCTCAAAGAGCAGAGTTCACGTTCCCATTTCACTTCTTGATGCTCTAACTCCCATTTCATTTCTTTTGTTTCTGATTGCTCCTTTCATAGTGCATGACCTTCTTTTTCCATTTTTTTTTCATTTTTTCCTTAAGTCGTTTACAGCGACTTTTTTCAACTTCTATTAAGCCTTTATATGAAAGACATGTAATCTCCATTTTCAATAAGGCAAGAGGATCTGCATCAGAGAAGAAACAAAAACAGAAATAAAATAGAGGAATACTTTTTCAATCCACAGGAACAAGATGCTATACCTCAAAGAGCAGAGTTCACATTCCCATTTCACTTCTTGATGCTCTAACTCCCATTTCATTTCTTTTGTTTCTGATAGCTCCTTTCCTAGTGTATGACCTTTTTCCATTTTTTAAATTTTTTCCTTAAGTCGTTTACAGTGACTTTTTTCAACATCTATTAAGGCTTTATATGAAAGACATGCAGCAAAAGCAGTCCTAAGAGGAAAGTATATTGCAATCCAGGCCTATTTCAAGACACTAGACAAAGCGCAAATACAAAATCTAACAGAGGACCTAAAGGAGCTAGAAGGGGAGCAGCACAAGAGCACCCCAAACCCAGCAGAAGAAGAGGAATAATAAATATCAGGGCAGAAATAAACAGTATAGAATCCAAGAAAACAGTTGAACAGATCAATGAAACCAACAGTCGGTGTTTTGAAAAAATAAACAAAATTGATAAACCTCTAGCCAGGCTCCTCAGAAAGAAAAGAGAGAACACCCAAATAGACAAAATCACGAATGAAAATGGATTCATTTCATTGCAACCAATCCCTCAGAAATACAAACAATCATCATGGAATACTGTGAAACATTGTATGCCAACAAACTGGACAACGTAGAAGAAGTGGACCAATTCCTAAACACACATGCACTACCAAAATTCAAACGAGAAGAGATTGAAAATCTGAACAGACCCATAACCAGTGAAGAAATCGAATCAGTTTTTTAAAAAACTCCCAATGAATAAGAGCCCAGGGCCAGAAGGCTTCCCTGGGGAGTTCTACCAGACATTAAAGCAGAGTTAATACCCATTCTTCTCAAGCTATTCCAAAAAATAGAAATAGAAGGAAAACTTCCAAACTCATTCTACCAAGCCAGCATCACTTTGATTCCCAAACCGGACAGAGACCTAGCAAAAAGGAACTATAGGCCATTATCCTTGATGAATGCAGATGCAAAAATACTCAACAAGATAATAGCAAATAGAATTCAACGGCATATAAAAAGAATTATCCACCATGATCAATTGGGATTCATTCCTGGGTTACAGGGCTGGTTCAATATTCGCAAAATGTGTCAATGTGACACATCACGTTAACAAAAGAAAAGATAAAAACCATATGATCCTGTCGATAGATGCAGAAGAACCCTCAAGAAAGTCAGGAAGAAGGAACTTACTTAAACATCATAAAAGCCATTGATGAAAAGCCCACAGCTAATATCATCCTCAATGGAGAAAAACAGATTTCGCCCTAAGATCAGGAACACGACAAGGATGTCCACTTTCACCACTGTTGTTTCACATAGTGCTGGAAGTCCTAGCATCAGCAATCAGACAACAAAAGGAAATAAAAGGCATCAGAATCAGCAAAGATGAGGTAAAACTTTCTTTTTGCAGATGACATGATACACTACATGGAAAATCCAACAGACTCCACCAGAAACCTACTTGAACTGATCCATGAATGCAGCACAGTCGCTGGGTACAAAATCAACGTACAGAAATTGATTGCATTTCTATACACCAATAATGGAGCAATAGAAAGAGAAATTAAGAAACTGATCCAATTCATAATTGCACGAGAAGCCATAAAATCCTTAGGAATAAACCTAAGCAAAGATGTAAAAGACCTGTATGATGAAAACTATAGAAGACTTATGAAAATAATTGAAGAAGACACAAAGAAATGGAAAAACATTCCATGCTCATGGATCAGTAGAATAAATATTGTTAAAATGTCAATACTACCCAAAGCAATCTACACATTCAATGCAGTCCCATTCAAAATTGCACCAGCATTCTTCTCAAAGCTAGAACAAACAATCCTAAAATTCGTATGGCACCGCAAAAGACCCCGAATAGCCAAAGTAATATTGAAGAAGAAAACTAAAATGACAGGCATCACAATCCCAGACTTTAGCCCCTACTACAAAGCTGTCATCATCAAGACAGTATGGTATTGGCACAAAAACAGACACATAGACCAATGGAATAGAATAGAGAACCCAGAACTGGACCCACAAATGTATGGCCAATTAATCTTTGACAAAGCAGGAAAGAGTATCCAATGGAAAAAAGACCACCTCTTTAACAGGTGGTGCTGGGAGACCTGGACAGCAACATGCAGAAGAATGAAACTAGACCACTTTCTTACACCATACACAAAAATAAACTCAAAATGGATGATTGTTACACTTTAAAAATCCATGTTATTTCAGCTGATAAGAACTCTTTGAGTTAAATATCTTGATAATAATGCAATCTTGGTTGGCTCACTCCTTTTCAGCCTGTACTTAATTTAAGAGACCTTGGATTATCTGAATCAGAAATTGGACAGATTGATCAACTGGTAGACCGTCTACTTCCTTGTTTTTGTAAAGGCAAGAGCAGTTCTTCCCATTGGCATATGTCTCATGTCTCTCTCTGCACAGTCCTTCTTTGAAAATAAGTATGGTAAGTTAGTGTATTTTTTGTTTCAATTTATCTAAGTGATTGTAGTTAATAATTTGACAGGTAGTATTTGTTTATTTTTAAAGTTTATTTATTTATTTTGAGAAAGTCAGAGACGGTGTGAACAGAGGAAGGGCAGAGAGAAAGAACGAGAGAATCCCACATAGGCTCCACATGATCAGTGCAACGTCCGATGCAGGGCTCAAACCCACAAAACTGTGAGATCATGACCTGAGCAGAAACTGAGTAGGACCCTTAACTGACTAAGCCACCCCAGCGCCCCAACAGATAGCATTTATTAATGTTTCCTGTGTGTCGGGTTCTTTCCCGAGTTCGTTTGTTTGTTTCTGTTATAACTTTTCATATTCAAATAATTTTAGGTTTATAGAAAAGTTACAAAATAGTTCTGAGTTCCTATATATCCTTTCCCTGGCTTCTCCTAATGTTAACTGCCTATTTTACCATGGTGAATTCGTCAATACTGAGTAATGAACATAGGTATGGTACTTTTAACTATAGACTGTATTTAGACTTTAGCAAATAAAGTTTAATTTTACTAAATTGCTGGTTTTTCCATTAGGGTTCTTTATTTGTCCCAAGAGGTAATATAGCATACAAAACAGCTTTCAGAATAGTGGAGTGTTAATTTAATTTTAGATGACAACCCTTTATTGGATTCCAGGTGCCATACTAATTTCTGAGAATACCTTGAAGAAATAGTCATGGTCCTTTTTTTTGATAGAATGTCTGTATGCATTTTTATTTAAGTCCTGTAACAATCCGGTATTATAATGAGTGGGTAGTTTGTTAAAAGGATTTCCACTTCATGAATTTCTCTTTGGATGATACTTGATGACTGAATTTTAGACCTTCTCCAAATACTTGTTTTACGGGCATGTGCATGGCTCAGTCGGTTAAGCGTCTGACTCTTGATTTCAGCTCAGGTCATGATCTCATGGTTCATGAGATTGGGCCCCATGTCGGGCTCTGTGCTGACAAGGTGAAGCCTACTTGAGATTCTCTCTCTCCCCCTGTCTCTGCCCTGCTGCTGCTCAGGTCCTCTCTCACGCTCTGTCTCAAAATAAATTTTAAAAACCTGATAAAAATACTTGTTTTATATTGATGGAAGAACCTGTTTGAAAAAGTCAGTACAAACTGTAACACAAAAGTGCAGGTTTTGGGATAAGTTTTGGGATAAAGGATTGATTTGAAGCTGTACGTTGGATACACTTAATTCATTTACTAATTCTTCATTATTTTGCCTTTATTTCATATAAGGGTTGTGAGGAAAAGGTGAAGTTTTTGAGCTTGGGGGCTTGAACTAAAAATCTGCTTCTCTTATTTTATATGCTATACCACCTCCTTCCTGGGAGAAGTCTTGAGGCTTAGAGGTTAAGGGTGAGGAGTAGACCAGGATGAAACTCAGTCCTGAGACTTGAGGAGCTGTGGCATTTACCTCATTCCTCTAAACTGCTGTTTCCTCCTATGAAGCCTGAGGAAAAACTCCGTATCTCATTTTGTAGGATCAAATGAAATAATCAAAGTAGTTTACTTAGGCCAAACTACTTCACTCCTATGCCCATAGTAAGTGTCCAGTAGAGTTAAATTTTTGTTACTATCATTGACGTATAGTAGTAGTAGTAGTAGTAGTAGTACCATTGCTCTTTTGGTTTGTGTATTTTCATTTCCTTTTAAAGCTGTTCCTCTTGCTGCCAGCTGTTTTCTTAGCTTAGGCAGGGAGAGGTATTAAGAAGGAGTTTGTTGATGTGACTATAGGATTCCTAGAAAAATTCCTGAACTCTTAATTGGGATCTTGGGATAGATAAGAATCAGTTTCTATTTCTGCTGTTTACTTTTTCTCTAGGCTCATGGATGTAAAGTAGGATGAGGTCCATTAGTCAACAGTAGGAGTTGCAAGGATCACCAGAGTTTATGGCTTCCAGCTGTGGAAGGAACGCTGTTTGTACCCAGCGACCTGGAGCTTTGAGAGAGAAAGATCACCGTGCTCCTGGTTTCCAGTGTTTACTCATCACGTTATTCATGTGAGTGTTTGAAATTGTCTCTAGGAAATACCAGTTCTTTTCTCTTCGTGCTTTTGAATAACAGTAACTTTAGCTTAACAGTAACTTTAGCTAAACACATATTATCTTTTACCTTTTGGTCTGAATTTAATTTCATTGGCAGCCAGGGTCATCTACCAGATAAAAAAGGTAATCTAAGGGACAACTGATAGACAGGAAAGTGGTGAAGAATTGTAATTAGATTAGCAGTGCTTTCAGAAACTCTTAAAAGCAGAGCCATCTAAACAAATAAAAGGCTAAACTCATATGTTTGTTTTTCTAATATTTAGTAAAATTACTATAGTTCATGACTTAGCTTGGTAACTAGAAAATTTACTTTTTTCAAGTTTCCTCCAGGTTACTTTAGATATGTTTAGTACTTTACGTTCCTCTTGCCTGTACATACAACCTTCAAGAACTCTTAAATGCATTTGTTCAGATCTTCAGTACTGGCCAGGTATGACACACCTGTATTTATTTTGAAAAAAAAAAAAATCGTAGATTATTCAGTGGATTCTGATTTGTCTTTCTTAGTCATATTAATGTTTGTAAGCATTTATATGTAGCTCATGATAAGCTGATAGAGTATTTGGAATCTGCGAATTTGGGTATGTCCATTATTTGTAGTCTGAAGAATACATAATAGCTGAATTTTTAATGTGAGTGAAAAGTGCCACAGGAAATCCACCTGTAGGGAACTTATCTGCATCTTCAAAATCATTAATAAGCACATTTGTTAATTTCCCCATATTTTTAAAATTTCACTTTCAAAATTGTTTCAATCCATTACAATGACAAAAAACTTTTTAACGAGAAAAAAGTCAGGGCAACAGCAGAGGGGTTTCATCCATGGACCAGAAATTTGAGGACTTTCCATTAGGTATAAAATAGATGACATCACATTGATAGCAAAATCAAATGTGCATGTATTTATATTGATTTAATACCAGACACTAGTGGTAGGTGTCAGGTAACAGTGATAATTATAAATGAAAACGACCTATGTTACCTACCTTTATGGAATTTAGAATAGAATAGAGTGACACGAAGTAGGTGTGTGCTGTTATTTCTAGTAGAACTTAGGGAAACCCCCAATTTCCAAGTCCATAATCGTGGGCTGTGGGATGCTTCAGAAACCGTTGAATTGAAAGATTGCCAAAAATGGGCCAGTCCCAGAAAGGGCTTGTAACTTTTAGGCTACCATTGGCAAAAGACATCTTTTTAATAAAGGGTGTGTGTGTGTGTGTGTGTGTGTGTGTGTGCGTGTGTGTGTGTGAGTGAGGAGAGAAGTCTGTCTCTGAAGATTGTGTTTGAGCATTGATGCCAAGGAGAGACATAATGGACTTGAGTCATGCACTAATGTATCCTGCTCACTCATTAAAAGTCCATGTTTGATAGTATAAATGCATTAACCACCTTGGTAGTTTTAGGGACACCTCTATCTACAATTAGTACCGATCACTGTATTCTCTTTATATTTACAAACGGATCAGCAAGAATCGCCACATGTTTGAGGAAAACTTGAAGCATGAAAGAGATGCCAAGTAGGGCACAGAGACCAGTACTCCTCTGAAGAAATGGTTAATGCAGAAGACAGAAGAACACTTAAGAAGGGTGATATATTTGAAAATATTCATGGAGGACTTCTAAAAACTGAGCATGTATTAGGGTATGAAAAAATCTTAATACATTTAAAAAAACATTAACTCAGAGGTCAGGTTCTCTGATCATATGATAAAACGGATATCATATAATAGAAAGGATACCTTAAAAATTCCTTAAAAAATATCCTAACTATGGAAATTTATTAAAAAAATTTTCTACATTTATTTATTTTTGAGAGACAGAGAGAAACAGAGCACAAGTGGGGGTGGGACAGAGAGAGAAGGAGACACAGAATCCGAAGCAGGCTCCAGGCTCCGAGCGGTCAGCACAGAGCCTGACGCGGGGCTCGAACTCACAAACTGTGAGATCATGACCTGAGCCGAAGTTGGAGCTTAACCAACTGAGGCACCCAGGTGCCCCCCTACCTGTGGCCATTTGAAAATACTTTTCTCTGTGTCTTGTGTCTGAAGGGAAAGAAAAATTGAAATTACAGATAATTAGTAATGAACCACAATGAAAATCAACATATTAAAATCTTTGGGGCAAAGACCAGTTGATGCTGAGGGCATTGTATAATTTATTCGGAAATAAGAAACATGGAAACTAAATTGAAACAATCATTTTGAAAAATTCTTTAAACGAATGTGAGAAATTAAAAAGTATAAACTATTAAATGAATGCAACATCAAGGGAGTTTTAATTAAATAAAGAACCAATTTAAGTTGTGAAAAGAGAATGGTCTGATTAAAAACATTGAGAAAATGATGTTCGAAGTGAAAAGTGGTAACGCCACAGGTCATGAAGATTTCAAACCTCTAAGAGTGTATATACATAAAAATATGTTGAAACAAATATCCACGTTATAAATTAGCAATATTGACCGAAGAAAAGAGATAAAACAATAACTATAAAATTTGAAAGATAGTATTTTTCAAATATAATCCCACTGCCCCAGAGGAACTAGGCTCAGATGGTTTTATGGTTGTGTTCTGTTTTCCAGGATCAGAAGTTTCCTATTCTTTGTAAGTTTTTTAATAAAAGAAAATGGTAGAATAGGCTTCCCTGTTTACTCCACGAGATTACAGATACTAAAATGTTAGCACAAAAAAGAGTACAATAGATGGATTTCACTTGATGTTATGAATACAGAAATCCTAAATACAATCCAGAACAGCAAGTCCAAAAAGGTGCCATAAATATGAGGAAGGAATACCAGCGTGATTCAATATTAGGAAGTATGCGAATTGACGATGTTAGTCGATTAGAGAAGAAAACAGTATTATTTGAGTGTATGAAAAAGACATGTACTATGGTTTGATTGTTACGCTTCTAGAATGTTGTAGAAAGGTAGAATAGGAAGTAAGTTTAAGGAAAGGGCAAAATTTTGATTGTTTTTGCTTACCAGGTAGGATGTTTGCTTACCAGGAAACTTAAGAACATCAACGGTGAAGCTACTCTGGTATCATGTGAGACAAATGCCTGAAAATCAGTATCTTATAGTCTAGCAGTAGGTTTTATTTCTAGTTTCTTCAAAACCCAGTAAATCTTTTATCCTGACAAGAAATATTCGACATAATGTATACACACATACGTACGTGA
>JAQQST010002121.1:0-10800 GCA_028646485.1 Cryptoprocta ferox
TATGGCTTTAAATTGTAAGATAAGAAAAAGGCAATGCCTTTTGATCCAAACAGTGCTGCAGTTCCTGATAACACTTGCAATAATAATTATAATTACTAGCCAATATTAATTGAGTATAAATGGCTAGATACAGTGTATAAATGCTTTCCTCATTTGACCTTCACAACTGCCCTATCAGGTGATATATTGTAAGTGAAGAAATCGAGGCTCAGAGAAGTTATATTCAAATTCTCACAATGAGTATGTCAGAGCATCAGGATTTGTACCCGTATCTGTATGTGGAATTTGTATCAATGGGATATTTGAAATGTTCTGTCTGATCCAAGAGGGTGATTCTTTTGTGCCTTATCTGATTCTAGAGGTCATGTTCTCAGATGCTTTGCTCTGGTGTCTTGCAAAGTCACTGGTTTCCCCCAACTCCCATTTTAAGTTTGTGAATAGTTAATTTTTCCCCTTGAGCTCAAATCTTTTTTTTTTTTTTTTAACTATCCTCCAAATTACATCCTCATCTTTCTTTCTAATGCAATTAGGTTCTGTTCCAGAAAGCTAAATCTGCAAGTGTTTCTGGCTAAAGCAGAAAATTCATTATATTTGTTTAATTGTAACCCAGATAGGAGACAACATGAGGATGAGATTTTTATTAGAATTCCCATCCAACCTACATCTCTAATCCCATTGTCCTATTTTTCCACCTAACACTGTGTGGTTATGAGAAGATCCTTCAGGAGGGGATGGACAGGGCAAGGAAGGATTTAGGATGATCACGGGGGCAGGGCTTGAGTATTTCTGGGTCCTTCTTTATGGCTCCATCAGAACATTATCCCCAGTTCCTAGAACTTAAAGATTTTAACAGTGTCCTTGCAGTTTTCTCCATTTTGAATGCAAAGTTTTTAGTAGAAGAGGAAGAAGAAACATGTTCTTCTCACACATGTAACACTCCCAGGGTTATTTTTTAGATTTGAGTGTGCAAGTGGATGTGGGATATACTAGCCAGACTTTCAAGATCAAGCATTTCTTCCTTCCTTCCTTCCTTCCTTCCTTCCTTCCTTCCTTCCTTCCTTCCTTCTTTACTTTTTAATGAAATATAGTTGACATACAATGTTCTATTAGTTTCAGGTATACAACATAGTGATTCAACAACTCTATGCATTGCATATCACTCACCATGATACATGTAGTTAACGTCTGCCACCATCCAAAGCTACTCAATGTTATTGACTATATTCCCTATACATTATTGACTATTCAGTATTTTTATTCCTATGATTTAGTTATTTTATAACATTTTATTTATAAAAGGTACAAAGTTTGTACCTTTTAATTGCCTTCACCTATTTCACCCATCACCCCAATCCCTTCCCTTCTGGCAACCAAAGCAATCTACAGATTCAATACAATCCCTATCAAAATACCAATAGTACTTTTTATAGAACTAGAACGGATAATCCTAAAATTTGTGTGAAACCACAAAGACCCCAAATAGCCAAAGCAATTTTGAGAAAGAACAAAGCTGGAGTTATCATAATTCCAGATTTCTACCTACACTTCAAAGTAATCATATAGTAATATATATAGTAATAGCATCTAGTAATCAAAACATTACGGTGCTGGGCACAAAAAATAGACACATAGATCAATGAAATAGAATAGAAAGCCCAGAAAACCCCACACTTATATGGTCAATTAATCTATGACAAAGGAGGCAAAATTATACAATGGCAAAAAGACAGGCTCTTCAATAAATGATGCTGGAAAAATTGTACAGCTAATGCAAAAGAATTGCAAACTCAGATTTCCATAGGAAACATGCAGGTAACCTGAAGTGCCCTAGGTCAGGCAAGAACTGTGGAGGGCACATGGCCCTCCTTAGAGACTGCCCCTATTCAGCTACAGCTGATTATCACTTTTTGGAATTGCACGTTCAACATGACCAAATCTTTCAATTTTTTAAAAAAAGGAGCCAGAAATCCAGAGGTTTATATAAAAACTTTCTGTTTTTGAATATTGGCAATTAATTTTAAAAATACTATTAAGTATGAAGAAGAAAATCTCTACATAGGATAAACAAAACATTGATTTGGCACCATAAGCTGACATTTTGCAACCTGTACTCTAGAACTGTATGAGTGAAGATAGAATGAAGATCTGGGGAAAAAGACAAGCAAAGCATTAGACCTCCTGGTTTCCGAGGTGATTGGGTGATGTTCTGGAGAGCCGGCCTTCCTCCACAGTCAGAGGTATGAAAGGCCAGACTCAAATGCCACATGTTGGGAATGTTGTAGAGTGAGCTTCTACCTGACATGTGTTGACACTTGACTTTCTTCCAGCTTTAAAGGTCTTTCATTTTATACAACTAAGAACTGGATGCTACCAGAGTGAAATGGAGGGACAGGTTACTTCGGTTGTGGGAATAAAGGTTCATCCTTTTGTTGCCATTGCTTCTTAAGATATCCTTAAAAGGAAGGTGGACTGGATTGCTGGAGACTCACTTGCTTGGTGCTCAGGTTTCCTTAGAGGCAACTATTTAGAGCAAGAGGAGTGCTACCCAATTGACATAAAAGATATGACATTTAAAGTGGGACTTAAAGAATAGGAAAGATTTGGACAAAAAAAAAAAAAAACATGGATAGGAAATAATAGTAGTCTTGCAGGAAGCAGAAGTTGAGAGTAAAGTCACAGAGGTGGAATATGTATACCAAGTCCAGGCAGCCTCCTGTATTTAGGTTTGACCACTTCTTTTCTTTATCTGACAAGTACTGGTTAAACCTCTACTCACAAGTACTATAAAACCTCCTAGGGCTTTACAAATAATAAATCCTATAATTCTCATAACATTACCATGAGGTAATTATAACCAAAAATACTAATTATACTCATTTTATAGATGAGGAAACTGAGTGTTTTAGTACCAAATGTTTAACCTAATATTTGTTAGATATTAGATATCTGCCTAATAAAGGCAGAACATAAGACAGTGATCCCTAGAAAGATAAAAGGCAGAACTCTTTATTATTTATAGCCTTCAAAGAAAGAAAGCTGCCACACAGAGCCACATGGTGGGGGCGTGTTACCTTGGTAAAGGGAACAGCAAACTGGAACTGTAGGAGGTGTCTTGTGTATGGCAGGTTGGGTGAGGTCAGCCACATTTCACAGGCCTTTGGTGGATTGGGTATTTTTAATGATTCTCCAAGTGCAAGGAAGAAGGGGCTGTCTTTCGACATTTGACATTAGTGCCTCGTGGCAGTTGAGTATGTATGTTTTATCCCCAGAGTCTTAGAGCCTCATAAGGAAAACAGTGTGTGTGTGTGGGGGGGGGGGGGGGGTTAGCAAACTGTATGCAAAGGGGAATTGAAAAGTGTTTAGCTACAATCTCAAAACTGGGTCAGGATAGCACTTGTGAAGTATATTATCCTGAGGCACACAGACACTGAGGAACTTGCCCAAGGTCACCCACTAGTAAATGGCAGAGGCAGGATTCAGCACCAGGTGGTCTGGTTCCAGAGTCCATGTGAGAAGAGGCTAGTAAAATAGGTACAGGATTGAGCCAATGAGGCACTTGAAAGCCAAGCAAAAGTCCTTGGGCTTTCTTTGAGTTATGACAACATCAGTGTTGGAGGTTCAGCCGGAGGACAAGGACAAGCGTGTAGAAGGATATGCAGTGTGAGGAAGGAGCCTGGGCCGTCACAAAGCTGTCATCTTTGCCAAGCTGCTATCTTTCACCTCCACACATATCTTTTTAACCTCGCTTTTTGGGTGGTTCCTTCTTCCACTAAAATATGTCTGGTCTGTTCTCGCCCTTTGGAAAGAGGCTATGGCAAGGGGGAAGCAGTTTTTGCAGACAAGGAAAAAAGGACCTTTACAAAAATTTCAATGTTCAGTATTTGAAATTCTTGTTTAGAATCCCCTGAGTACATGTCTCTGAGCAAAGACTGATTATTTAGAAGGTAGGACCTCTCATTCTGTTTGCCCTCATGGTCCTTCTCCCCCACTGTTTCTGAACTCAAATTGGGATTCAGTCCATCAAATGGATGAGTACCAACACGAACCTCTTTGTTGAATTCCCTCAAACTATGCTAAAGCCCTATATTCATGCTGAACAAATAAAGCATTGGATATTAAGGAATCATCTGTTTTGTTTTTGTCCTAAAACTTAGCTAAGTGTTTTAAAGGAGGGAGACTGTGAAGCCCAGAGGAGAATGCCCAGAGCAAATCTGCTTGGGGGAGCGGGTTTTGTGAGGGAAGTGTCCTCCTTACCCTGGTGAGCTGGCTCAGCATTTCAAAGCAGAGCTGTCCTTGGGCCCTGAGGGCTGATTGCTGGAGGATTGCTCCTTAACAGGTGTTGAAAAGGAGGGAGAAGGTGGACTGGAGTTTGTGGGGGTGGATTCGTGGGGATTCAACTGCTTGATTCTCAGGTTTCTGAGAGGAAACTCCCCAGGGGGAAGGAAATACAACCCAACTGACTCAGTATCCTTCCCTAAAAGTACTTGTGGGATTTATCGAAGTCACTCCCCATGATCAAATAACACAAGAGGTCTATTTCTGTCTGGTGCTAACCGGGAGCATGGTGGTGAGACCAGCACAAAGTCTGAAGCCTCTCAAACACACCCTACTTTCCCTCCACCCATAGCTGAACAGGGCCAGCCCCAGCCTGAATCCTGAATGAGCTGACGGTCTTGCCAGCAGTTCACAAACATTTTCTGTATACAGTAATAACACCCCCAGGATTTGCTTATGGCTTTTTAGTTCATCAAGACTTTTATGTATTTTGTGTCATTTGAAGCTCAAACAACTTTCTAGGCAGATGTGGGCCCTCCACGTTGAGGCCACTCCCTCCTGCCTATTACTCTACCTGAATCTGCCTTTAAACTTTAGCTGGCCGATTGCTGCTTTCTCCTACTGCCCAGAAAACAGTCTCAAGCATTTGTTTAGACTGTCGTGAATTGAATTCAGGTTCATAATTCTCTCTCAGTTGTCTGTCTAATTTGTTTAAGTCATTAGCAGTAAAGCAGCCATGAGTGAAAACAAATTGATTTGTTGTTCCTATGAGGGCTACTGGACTTCTTGCATTTTATTTTTAATAAAGTTCTAAACAACAGGATGTTTTTAAAAGGTAGGTTCCTGTAATGATAGAGTTTGAGTCTTTATGCCTAGTTTCACTGGGGAATTTTTGTGTATGTGTATGAGGGGAAAACAATCTTCCAGTTGTACCACCAAAGGCCATTGTTCATATACCATGGGATGGCCCTTCTACCCTCCACCAGGCATTTATTGAAGGTCTTCTATGGCTCAGTCACTGTGTTAGGCCCTACATATTTAATATGAAGATAAGGACCCACTGAACTGAGCCTGGGGCTTTAAGGAACTGAGGGGGGTGGAGGGGGGAAGGGGGGCATCTAAAGAAGAGACCAAAGGGAACCAGCCAACGACAGATAATAGTAGGGGAGCAAGTGAGGAAGGAGTCAGGTGAGCAGAAAGAAAGATAGGTACTAGGTAAATATATACAATCAGACCCTTCCAATGTTCAGAAATATTTAACTACATGGTGGAGTGGTTCAGGAAAAATCATAAAGCTAGCCCCATGTCAATATAGAGCAACAGGGGGAGTGTTTTTCCCCTAGCTTTATTGAGATATACTTGTAATATAACATCGAGTAAGTTTAAGGTGATGTTAGAATATATTTCCACATGATTACCATGATAAGGTTAATTAACGTATCTGTCACCTCACATAGTTAGCATTTATGTGTGTGTGGAGGGTAAGGGGATGAGAGCTCTGTAGATTTACCCTCTTGGCAATTTTCAAGTATATAATACAGTAGTGTGACATCATCATGCTATCATTAGAGCCCCAGAACTTACTTATCTTACAACTGAAAGTTATAGCCTTTGGCCACCTTCACCTATGCCCCACCTCCAACTCTCCACCCCAGGCAACCACAAATCTGTTTCTTTTTCTTTTTAAATCTACTTCTTCTATGCACTTTTTAAAAATTTTTAGGTTCCACATATAAGTGAGATCATTTGCATTTGCCTTTGTATGTCTGACTTATTTAGCACAATGACCTATGCGCACACACAGAGTTTCTTTATCCATTCATCTGTCAGTGGACACTTAGGTTGTTTCCATGTCTTAATCACTATAAATAATGCTGCAAGTAACATGGGAGTGCAGCTATCTTTTCAAGATAGTGATTTCATTTCCTTTGGATATATACACAGAAGTGGGATTGCTGGATCACATGGTAGTTCTTTTAATTTTTAGGTTTTGGGGAACCTTCATATTGTTTTCTATAATGGCTGTAGCAAGCTACATTCCCATCAACAATGCACAGGCTCTTCTGTTCACCAGCACTTCTCATCTCTTGTCTTGTTGATAACAGCCATTCTAACAGTTGTAAAGTGATATCTGCTTGTGGCTTTGATTTACATTTCCTTGATGATCAGTGATGATGAGCACCTTTTCCTGTACCTGTTGACCATTTGAATATTATCTTTGGAAAAATGTCTATTGTAGTCCTTTGCTCATTTTTAAATTGTATTCTTTTTTCTCTTTCTTTTTTTCTTTCTTTTTCTTTTTGCTATTGAGTTATATAAGTTCTTTATAAATTTTAGATATTAACCATTTATCAGATATATGAGTTATAAATATTTTCTCCCATTCAGTAGGTTGTCTTTTTATTTTATTGATCAATTCTTTTGCTGTGCAGAAGCATTTTAGTTAGGTGTAGTCCCACTCGTTGATTTTTGCTTTTATAACGTGCTTCTTGTGGTGTCATACCAAAAAATCATTGCCAAGACTGATGTCAAGGAGCTTATACCCTATTTTTTCTTCTAGAAGTTTCATGATTTCAGGTGTTACACTTAAGTCTTTAATCCATTTCAAGTTAATGTTTTGTGAGTGGTGTAAGATAGGGATCCAGTTTCATTCTTTTGCATGTGAATATCCAGCTTTACCAATATTGTATATTGAAGAGAATATCTTTTCTCCATTGAGTATTCTTGTCTCCCTTGGCAAGTATTGGTTGGCCATATGTGTATGGGTTTATCTCTGGGCTTTTGATTCTTTCTTTATTTTAAGTTTGTTTGTTTGTTTATTGAGAGAGAGAGAGAGAGAGAGAGAGTGCAGTGGGGGTGGGGGACAGAGAGAAAGGGAGAGAGAGAAAATCCCAGGCAGGTTCTGCACTAACAGCCCCAACGTGGGGCTCAAACTCACAAACCATGTGATCATGACCTGAGCCAAAATGAAGAGTCAGACGTTTAACCCACTGAGCCAACCAGGCCCCCTGATATCTGGGCTTTTGATTCTAATCCACCTGTCAGTTTGTCTTTTTTTTTTTAATGCCAGTATAATACTAATTTGACTATATAATAAACTTTAAAGTAGAAAGTAAAACTTTATATGGTTTGAAATCAGAAAGTGGGATGCTGATAGCTTTGTGCTTTCTCAAGATTGCTTGGCTTTTGGTCTTTTGTGGTTTTAAACAAATTTTAGGACTGTTTTTTCTATTTATGTAAAAAATATTGTTGGAATTTTGATAGAGATTGCATTGAATCAATACATGGCTTTGAGTATGCACATTTTAACAATATTAATTCTTCTAATACATGAATATAGCACATCTTTCTGTTTATTTGTGTCTTCTTTAATTTCTTTCATCAATGTCTTATAATTTTCAGTGTATAGATTTGTTCCTCAGTATTTTATTGTTTTTAATGCTATTATAAATGAGATTGCTTTCTTTTATTTCTTTTTCAATTAGTATTTTATTAGTGTATGGAGATACAACTGGTTTTTGCATGTTGATTTCATATACTGCAACTTTTTTGAATTTGTTTATTAGTGCTAGAAGTTTCTGGTAGAGCTTTAGGGTTTTATAGATATAATATGTAGTTTTCTTTAAAAATTTTTTAATGTTTATTTATTTTTGCAAGAGAGACATAGACAGAACATGAGCAGGGGAGGGGCAGAGAGAGAGAGGGAGACACAGAACCTGAAGCAGGCCCCAGGTCCTGAGCTGTCAGCACAGAACCCGACAGGATGCTCTAACTCATGAGCTGTGAGATCATGACCTGAGCTGAAGTCAGATGCTTAACAAACTGAGCCACCCCACCCAAGCGCCCCAATATCATGTACTTTTCAAACAGAGAATTTTGCTTCTTCCTTTCCAGTTTGGATGCCTTTTATTTCTTTTTCTTGCCTTACTTACCTAGGTAGAAGTACAGTACTATGTTGAATGGGAATGGTGAGAGTAGCTACCCTTGTCTTGTCCTGAGTATGATGTTAGATGTGCACTGTTCCTTCCAAACCCAGTTTGTTGAGAGGTATTTTTTTTTATCATGAATGGATATCGAATTTTGTCAAATGCTTTTCCTGCATCTATTGAGATGATCATATGATTTTTTTTCATTCTATTAGAGGATTGCATCACATTTATTGATTTGCATAGTTTGAACCATCCTTGAATTTTAGGGATGAGTAATCCCAATTGATCATGGTGCATGATTTTTTAATGTACTAATTTGGTTTGCTAGTATCTTGTTGAGAATTTTTGCATCGATATTCATTAGGGATATTGGTTAATAGTTTTCTTTTCTTGTAGTGACCTTATATGGCTTTGGTTTTAAGGTAATACTTGCCCAGCAAATAAAATGATGAAAATTAGAAAACGAATGTATTGGTTAAAAAGCAGACTTACACAGTTGAGTTGAGATTTAGTAAGCTGAAAGACAGATCCAAATACATTTTCTAGAATTCATTACAGGGAGATGTGAAGATGGCAAATGCAAAGGAGAAGGTAAGGGAAATGGATCATAGAGAGAGAAGTTCCAATGTAAGTCAGGTCAGAGTCTCAGAAGGAGTGAGTTGAAAGAATGGAGGGGAAGGGTGCCTGGGTGGCTCAGTCAGCTGAGTGTCTGACTCTTGATTTTGGCTCAGGTCATGATCCCAGGGTCATGGGATCAAGCCCCACCTCAGGTTCTGTACTGATTGTGGAGTCTGCTTAAGATTCTTTCTTTTTTTCCCTCTTCCCTCTCCCCTGCTTGCTCACTCTCTCTCTCTCTCTCTTTCTCTCTCTCTCTCTCAAATAAAAAAAAAAGAAAGGAACAAATGGAGGAGAGACAATATTAGAATGTATAATAGCTGAGAATATTTTGGAATTAATAGAGGGTACCAATCCTAGAGAATCCCAGGGATAATAATGAAAAGAAAAGAAAAGAAAAGAAAACCCACACTTACACATATCATTGTGTCTGCACTGACATGTATCTGATTTTATAAGAGGGCAAAACACAGTAGTCAAAGAAAAGATCTTAGAAACAGTGAGGTACAAGGAGGTACAAGTGACTTTCAACAGCAACAGTAGAATCCAGAGGTCAGTGGAAAATCTTTGAAGAGCTGAGAGAAAATAATAAGCAATGTCATATTGTACACTGAGTGAAACTATTTTCCAAAATGAAGGTAAATAAAGTCATTTTCTGGCTAACTGAAACTGAAAGGCTGTACTGCCCACAGATTCTCACTAAAAGAATTCTAAACATAGTGCTTCAAATAAAAATAAAATTGTTCTGGAAGGAAGGTTTGAGATTCAAGAAGGAATGATGAGGAAATTAAATGGTAATATATATTTATAAATATAAACAAACATTTGTAAAGTAATAACAGTAATTTCTAATTTGAGAAGCTGAAATATCAAAAGAAAACTCATTCTATGTAAGAATTGCATAGAATTCATTAATTCACTGTGAGTGCATATGAGAGAGAGAGAGGGAGGGAAGGAGGGAGGAATTAACATTCTAATATTTGAGTATTGTTAAGAAAAAGGACTCAAGAATAAATTACTTTTAGACTTTCATGTTAAAATGCATATTTAATTAATCTGTCCAGGATAAGCACTAAAAGAATAGAATAAAAGGTACACTTTCCAAACTAGTAGAAGCGGAAAATGAAATGGAAATGGAGTAAAATTCAGAGAAGAAGACTAGAATAAGAAGAATGAATAGAAAGTACAAAATGAGATGTTGTAAATGAATCTATATTTTTTGATATTCATAATAAACGTAAAAAAATTCAACTCCTTGGTTAAAACACAAAGCTTGTCATGCTGAATTAAAAATATCCATCCAATGACTTTTTCTGAAATGCACCAAAACATAAGAGCATACAAGTGTTCCCCATGTCAGGCTGTGCAGTGACAGCATGGAGCCTGCTTGGGATTCTCTCTCCCCTTCTCTTTCTACCCTCCCCCCTTCTCTCTCCCTTAAAAGAAATAAACTTTAAAAAAAAAAAAAAGAACATACAAGGGTTGAGAGTAAAGGCATGAGAAAAAAATATATGCAAATGGTCACCAAAAGAAAATTGGTATACTTATTATATTGTTGTCAGACAAATAGACTTTATGGCAAAAGGCTTTACTAGAGATAAAGAAGGCATCTAAATATTAAAGTTTTAAATAACCAGGAAGATACAACAGTTTTAATCTTGGATGCACCTAATTACATAGTTTTTAATTATTGAAACTCCAAGGAGGAATAGACAAATCTACAATCAAAGTGGGATATTTTAATACACATGTACCAATAATTGATAGATCAAACAGATAAGAGAAGAGATCAATGTGAACATAGAGGATTTGAACATTACAAATAGCAAGACTGTAAATAAACTATTGGGACCTCATCAAGATAAAAAGCTTCTGCACTGCAAAGGAAACAATCGAAAAAACTAATAGGCAACCGACAGAGTGGGAAAAGATAGTTGCAAATGACATATCGGATAAAGGGCTAGTATCCAAAATCTACAAA
>JAQQST010002122.1:0-10794 GCA_028646485.1 Cryptoprocta ferox
GTGTGCGGATTACAGAGCTCCCTGCTTCTCCGCCATCTTATCCTCTCCTCCTGCCCCTAATTTTTTAACACTATCTTTAAAAGTCAGTTTTTATTATGATGAAATCCAATTTGTCATTTTTTTTCTGTTATGGATCATGTTTTTGGTGTCATATCTATAAAATCTTTGTCTAGGGGAGTTGACTAAAATGGAGATATAGGGGGCTCCTGACTGCCCTCCTCCTATGGATATCACCCAAAGTACTGCTACACACAGAATAATTCCCTCTGAAAGAGACCCAGAGACTAGCTGAGCAACTCATACAAATAAGGTGAATAAGGAAATACCCACATCAAAATGGGAAGGAAAAGCTGAGACAATCTCACCGTAAACTCTACTCCTGGCACAGCAGCAAACAACCCTCAATTCCCAACTTCTCCCTGAGAAGCAAGGTGTAGGAAGAAAACATTTAGCTCCCAAGTTTTTAAGACTCCCACATGAGAGATGGGCCCCCAAAAGACTTAGATCTGAAAGTCAATGGAGTTTGTATCCAGGAGACCCACAAAACTGTAGCAAACAAAGAAGTAGTTAGTTCTTAACTAGCATCCAAGCACTTACTGCAGCTCCCCCAACCCCAGGTCTCAGGATGGAGAAAGGAAACAAAACGAAATGGATGCCCATCAAATAGTGAATGGGTAAGTAAACTGTCTTTCCTAGTCTTTCCATGAAAAGGGTTTATCTGCATACTTCAAAAGCTGCTATTTGAGAGCCAAACTTCTAATTTGGTATGCTTCTAGGGCCTGGCTGTGATCCTCCCTGAAAACCTAGGAATCCAGCAGATACTTCCCCTGCATTATCATTTAGTCCACCCAAACAATAAAACCAAGTCACCAGTATCTCCTTGGAAGGACCTTGTAGCCATGTCTGTGCCCCAGGTTTTATGGATGCCACCTGAGGGATGGGTCTCTGGATTGCCTGGATCTGATAGCCAATGGGGCTTCCATTTGTAAATCACATAGGACACATACAGAAAGAAGCAGTTCTTAATAGGCTACCCTCTCTCCACCCTAACCATGGCTCAGCATAAGGGGAGAAATAAAAATGCCCATCTCCCAGTCTTTCTCTAAAAGGGGTTTATCTGTAAACCTTAAAAGTTACTGTCTGAGGGACAGACTTTTATTTTACCATGCATTTAGGGGCTAGCAATGATTTTCCCCAGGCACTGGGGACCTGTTGGATACTTGCCCTGCTCTCTTCCTCCAGCCCACTCCAACAAAACCAAGTTGTCAGAATCTCCCTGTGAGAAATTTGGGCAGATGTTTGGCACTCCATATTTTGTGGCTTCTGCCTGAGGGATGGGACCCAAGATCTACTGACTCTGACGGACAACAGGACATGCATTCACAAGTACCACAGTACTTTAGCAAACAATCAAGCAGTTCTTAGTAGGTGCAGGAAACACTTACCACACACACAGACACTCTAGCTATACTCCCAGAACCAGTGCAGAGGAAGCAGGAAAAAAAAATGCTCATCTCTAAGTTTTTCCCTGAAAGGTACTTAACTATGTATTTTCCCAGTTACTGCCTGAGGGGCTAGCTTCTAAGTGACCTGCATCTAAGTGCTAACTATGATTTTCTCTTTTGGGACACTGATAGGTCTGGGCACATGGTGAACTATTAGCAGCCACTAAGAACAAAAAAGGGGAGTTTGGAAAATCACAAAGCTTTGAGAGACAATCAAGTGGTTGGGCTGGGCTAAATGATATGGTTCATCTAGATGAGACCACTCCGCCAAGACTGGGAGAGGTGAGTGTTTTATTTAATGCATAGAAACTAACACATAGAGTCAAGATAAATAAATAAACAGGATATGTCCCCAACAAAAGAATAAGAAAAATATTCAGAAACAGATCTTAAGGAAATGGAGAGAACTGATTTACCTTATACGGAATTCAAAATAATGGCCATAAAAATGGTCACTGATGATAGGAGGGCAATGCATGAAGAAAGTGAGAATATCAGAAAGAGAAAATATTAAAAATTTACCAAAGAACTAACAGAGCTGAAGAATATAATGAATAAACTAAAAAATTCAATAGAGGGTTTCAACATGAGACTACAACAAATAGAAGAAAGGATAAGTGAACTCGAAGACAGGGAAGTGCATTCAACCAGAGGAGCAAACATGAAAAAGTAATGAAAAAGGTGAAGATAGCCTAAGGGATTCATAGAACACCCACCCATAAGGGAATCAATATACATATGATTGAAGGGTCCCTGGATGGCTCAGTCAGTTAAGCATCTGACTCGTGACTTTGGCTCAGGTCATGATCTCATGGTTTGTGAGTTCAAGTCTCACATGGAGCTTTGCATTGACAATGCGGAGCCTGCTTGGATTCTGTCTCTTTCTCTCTGCCCCTTTTCCACTTGCTCTCTATATCTCTCTCAAAATAAATAAAAATAAACTTTAAGAAACATTTAAAAATATACATCATTGGGGTTTCAGAAGGAGAAGGGAGAGATAAAAGGGCAGATAGCACATTCAAAGAAATAATGGCTGAAAACTTCCCTAGCCTGGGGAAAGAAACAGACACCTGTATTCAGGAAGCCCTGAGATTTCCAAATAAACAAATACTGAGATATATTATAATTCAATTGTCAAAAATTAAAGACAAGGAGAGAGGAAAGCAACTTGTTATGTACAATGTACAGGAAGCCTCTAAAAGACTATCAGAAAATTTTTCAGCAGAAAATCTGCAGGCCAGAATGGGTGGAGTAATATATTCAAAGTGCTGAGAGGCAAAACTGCCAAACAAGAGTACTCTAGCTGGTAAAGTTGTCTTCAGAACTGAAGGAGAGACACTTTTCCAGATAAAGAAAAAGTGAAGACATTCATCACCACTAGACCAGCCAGCCTTGCAAGAAATATTAAAGGGATTTCTTCAATATTAAACAAAAGGACACTAATTAGTAATAGGAAAACATGTGAAAGTATAAAATTCGCTGGTAAATTGTAAATATACAGTTAAATTCAGAATACTCTAATGAGGTAATCACAGTGGATAAAGCACAGATAATTCTAGAATGAATATTAAAGGTCAAAAGTATTAAAATAACTATAGCTACAATAATTTGTTAATAGACACACAGTGTATAAAGATGTAAATTGTGAAACAAAAAACATGAAATGTGGTGTGTAAAAATGTACAGCTTTTGCATGTGTTTGAAGTTATGTTGTATCATCTTAAAATAGACTATTACAAATATGTTATATGTAAGCCTTATAGTAACTACTAAGCAAAAGTCTAGAGTAGATACACCAAAGAGAAAGTATTGAAAGAATACAACTACAGAAATCATCAAATCACAATGGAAGAGAGCAAGAGAGGAATAAAGGAACAAAGGAATTAAAATCAAAACCTCACAAAACAATGAACAAAATGGCAATAGAAAGTCCATACCTTCCAATAATTACTTTGAATGTAAATGGGATAAATTCTCCAATCAAAAAGAATGGCTGAATGGATAAAAAAAAAAAGACCCAATTATATGTTGCCCTATAAGAGGCTCACTTAAAAGTAAGGGAACACACAAACTGAAAATAAAGAGACAAAAAAAAGTATTCCATGCACATGCAAATGGGAACCAAAAGAAAGCTAGGGTAGCTATATTTACATTAGAAAAAAATACACTTTAATCCAAAGACTATAACAAAAGACAAAAAAAGGTCATTACATAATGATAAAAGAATTCATCAAGAGGAAATAACATTTGTAAATAATTATACACCCAACATGGAAGGACTCAAATAGATAAAGCGAGTATTAACAAAGCTGAAGGGGAAAACAAGAGAGAAATACATAATATCAAGAGACTTCAAGATCACACTTTCAGCAATGGATAGATCATCCACATAAAAAATAAATAAGGAAACATTCAATCTAAATACATGTTGACCACATAGACCTAAAAGACATATACAGAACATTCCACCTAACAGCAGCAGAATATCCATTCTTCTCAATAGCACACAGAACATTATCCAGGATAAATCATATGTTATGCCATAAAACATGTCTTAAAAAATTCTAAAAGACTGAACTCACACCAAGTATCTTTTATGACCACAATGGTATTAAATTAGAAATCAATTACAAGAAAACTGAAAAATTCATAAATATATGGAAATTAAAAAACATGCTCCCAAACAAGTAATGGGTCAAAGAAGAAATCAAATGAAAAACAAAAGTCTTGAAACAAATGAAAATGGAAACATGACATACCAAAACTTATGGGGTGCAGGAAAAGCACTTTGAAGGAAGAAGCTTATGGGGATAAATGCCTACATTAACAAAAAGTAAATATTTCAAATAAACAACCTAACATTACTCCTCAAGGAACTAGAAAAAGAATAAAAATCTAAGCCTATAGTTAGTAGAAGGAAGGAAATAACAAATATTAGAGTTTAAATAAATGAACTAGACACCAGAAAAACAATAGAAAAGATCAATGTAATTGAGAGCTGTTTTTTTTAAATAAACAAAATAGAGAAATCTTTAGACACAACAAGAAAGTAAAAGAAGACTTAAAAATTAAAATGATAAATAAAAGAAGAGACATTACCTCTAATATTACAGAAATACAAAGGATCAAAGAGACAACTATGAACAATAATATGCCAACAAACTGGACATCCTAGAAGAAATGGATAAATTCCTGGAAACACAACTTAGCAAGATTGAATCATGAAGAAATATAAAATCTGAAAAGAGTAATTACTAATAAGCATTTTGAGTCAATAATAAAAAAAATCTCCCAACAAAGAAAAATCAAATAGATGGCTTCACTTGTGAATTCTATGAAACATTTAAAGAAGAACTAATACAAACCTTCTCAAACTCTCCCCCAAAAACACAAAAGAGGAGGGATCACTTTCAGAATCACTTTATGAAGCCAGAATACTCTAATGCCAAAACAGACAATGACACTATAGGATTAGAATATTATTGACTAGGGGTGCCTGGGTGGCTCAGTCGGTTAAGCGTCTGGCTTCGGCTCAGGTCATGATCTCATGGTTCGTGTGTTTGAGCCCCGCATTGGGCTCTGTGCTGACAGCTCAGAGCCTGGAGCCTGCTTTGGATTCTGTATCTCCCTCTCTCTCTGACCCTCCCCTGCTCGCGCTGTCTCTCTCTGTTTCTCAAAAATAAATAAAAAACATAAAAATTTTTAAAAAAGAATATTATCGACTAATATCCCTGATGAACATAGATGCAAAAATTCTCAACAAAATATTAGCAAACTGGAATTCAACAATACTTTAAAAAGATCATATACCATGCTCAAGTGGGGTTTATTACAGGGATGCAAGGGTGACTTAAGTATCCATAAAGCAGTCAATATGATACACTATATTAATGAAATGAAATATAAATATCATATTATCATCTCAATAGATGTCAAGAAAGCATTTCACAAAATCCAACATCCTTTAATAATAAAAACTTTCAATGAAATGGGTATGGAGGAAATGTACCTCAACAAAATAAGGCCAGGGGCACCTGGTTGTCTCAGTTGGTTGTGTCTGACTTTGGTTCAGGTCATGATCTCACAGTTCGTGGGTTTGAGCCCCACGTTGGGCTCTATGCTGATGGCTCAGAGCCTGGAGCCTGCTTTGGATTCTGTGTCCCTCCCCCCTCTCTGCACCTCCCCTGTTCATGCTGTGTCTCTGTCTCTCAAAAATTAATAAACATTAATAAAATTAAAAAAAAACACAAAGGCCATATATGACAAGCCCATAGCTAACATTATTCTCAATGGTGAAAAGTTGAAAGATTTTTCTTTACAATCAGGAGCAAAAATGGATCTTCACTCTTACGACTTTCATTCTACATAGTACTGGAAGTTTTAGTCAGGGCAGTCAGACAAGAAAGAGAAGTAAAAAGCATCAAAGTCAGAAAGGAAGAAGTAATATTGTCTCTCTCTGCAGATAATATGATATTATATATGGAAAACCCTAAAGATTCTACCAAAAAACTGTTGAAATTAATAAACAAATTCAATACATTTTCAGGATAGAAAATCAATAATAAAAAAATAAGAAGAGACTCTTAAATACAGAGAACAAACTGAGGGTACTGGAGGGATGTTTGGTGGGGGATGGTCTTAGTAGGTGATAGGCATTAGGGAGGGCACTTGTTGGGATGAGCACTGGGTGTTATGTGTAAGTGATGGATCACTTCATTCAACTCCTGAAATCATTATTACAATATATGTTAACTAACTTGGTTTACATTAAAAACAAAAATGAAAACAAAAATAAATCAGTTGCATTTCTATACATTGACAACAAATTAAGGACATTAAGAAAAAAATCTTATTTACAGTACCATCAAAAAAAGAACATTTTTAGGAATAAATTTAACCAAGAAGGTAAAATATCTATATGGTGAAAATTATGATTTTGATGAAAGAAACTGAATAAAACACAAATAAATGGGAAGAAGTTCCATGTTCTTAGGTTAGAAGAATTAATGTTGTTAAAATGTCTACACTACTAAAGCCATATATAGTGTCAATGCAATCCCTATTTTGGGGATTACAATGGTATCTTTCACAGAAATAGGAAAACAATCCTAAAGTATGTATGGAATCAAAAAGTACCTTGAATATTCAAAGCAATTCTGAAAAGGAACAAAGCTAGAGACATCCCACTGTTTGATTTCAAACCATAACTGCAAAGCTATGGTAATTAAAGCAGGATAGTATTGGTATAAGTACAGACACATTAGGCCAATGAAATAGAATAGTGTCCAGAAATAAACCTAAACACATATGGTCAACTAATTTTCAACAAAAGTGCCAAGAAAACACAATGTGGAAAGGATGGTCTGCATTCAAAAAAATGCAACTGGGCCTCTTTATTTCACAAAATATATACACAAAAATCAACTGAAAATGAATTAAAGTCTTGAACCTAAGACCTGAAATCATAAAAATCCTAGAAGAGTACTGGATGGTAAACTCCTTGACACTGATTTTGGCAATGTTTTTTTAGATTTGACACCAGAACCAAAAATAAACAAGTGGTACTATATCAAGCTAAAAAAACTTCTGCACAACAAAGCCATCAATAAACTAAAAAGGTAACTTACATAACGGGAGAAAATATTTGCAAACCATATATATGATAAGGGGTTAATATCTAAATAAAAAGATCTCATCCAACTCAATAGCAATTAATCAACCAATGAATCAATGACCCGATTAAAAATGGTTAAAGCATTGAAATAGACATTTTTCCTAAGAAGACATACAAATAACAAACAGATACATGAAAAGGTGCTTGACATCATTAATTATCAGGGAAATGCAAGTCAAAACTACAGTGAGATTTCACCTCACACCTGTTAGGAAGTCTATTATCAAAAAGACAAGAGATAAATGCTAGAGAGGATGTGGAGGGAAGAGAACCCTTGTATACTTTTGATGGGAATGTAAACTGGTACTGCCAGCTTGGAGGTATCTCGATAAGTTAAAAATTACAACCACCATACAATCCAGCAATCCCACTTCTAGTTATACATCCTAAGGATATAAAATAATTATTATCAGAGATATATGTACCCTCATGCTCATTGCAACATTATTCACAATAGCCAAGGTATGGAATCAACATAAATGTCCACTGATGGATAAATGGATAAAGAAAACATGGCATATATACACTATGGAATATTATTCAGCCTTAAAAATGAAGGAAAGCCTGTCATTTGTGACGACATGGATGAAGCTGGTGGGTATTATACCAAGTGATATAAGTCAGATAGAGAAAGAAAAATCCAATCGACCCTTGAATAACACAGGTTTGAACTGTGCAGATCCACTTATATGTGGACTTTTTTTTTTGATAAATACAGTACAGTGTAAATGTATTTTCTTTTCCTTGTGATTTACTTGATATTTTCTTTTCTCTAACTTAGTTTCACTGTAATGATACAAAACATAATACATATAACATACCAAATATGTATTAATTGATGTTTATGTTTCTGGTCTATGGTAGGCTATCAGTAGTTAAGTTTTGGGGGAGTCAAAAGTTATACATGGATTTCAATGTGGCATGTTGACACCCCTAACCCTCATGTTGTTCAAGGGTTAACTATAGCAGGGTATCACTTATATGTGGAATCTTAAAAAAAATAGAACTCATAAAAATGGAGAGTAGAAAAGTGGTTGGCATGGGCTGGTGAGTGGGATAAATAGAGAGAAGTTGGAAAAGGATTCAGACTCTCAGATATAAGACAAAAAGTTCTCACAGGAAGCCATCAAAATCCTAGAGGATAAAGCAGGCAAAAACCTCTTTAACCTTTGCTGCTGCAACGTCTCACTCAACATGTCTCTGGAGGCAAGGGAAACAAAGGAACAAATGAACTACTGGGACCTCATCAAGATAAAAAGCTTCTGCACAGCAAAGAAAACAATCAGCAAAACTAAAAGACAACCAATGGAATTGGAGAAGATATTTGCAAATGACATTTCAGATAAAGGGTTAGTATCCAAAAGCTATAAAGAACTTATGAAACTCAACATGCAAAAAACAATCGAGTGAAGAAATGGGCAAAAGACATGAATAGATACTTTCCAAAGAAGATATTCAGATAGCTTACAGACATATGAAAAAATTCTCAACATCACTCATCATGAGGGAAATACAAATTGAACCACAATGAGATACCACCTCACATCTGCTAACATTAACAACTCAGGCAACAACGGATGCTGGCGATGATGTGGAGAATGAGGATCTCTTTTGCATTGCTGGTGGGAATGCAAACTGGTGCATCCACTCTGGAAAACAGTATGGAGGTTTCTCAAAAAATTAAAATAGAACCATCATATGACCCAGAAATTTCACTACTAGGTATTTATCCAAGGGATACAGGTATGCTGTTTTGAAGGGGTACATGCACCCCAATGTTTATAGCAGCTGTATCGACAATAGCCAAAGTATGGAAAGAGCCCAAATGTCTATCAATGGATGAATGGATAAAGAAGATGTGGTATATATATAGAATAGAGTATTACTTGTAAATCAAAAAGAATGATATTTTACTATTTGCAACTATGTGGATGGAACTAGAAAGTATCATGCTAAGCGAAATTAGAGAAAGACAAGTATCTTACGAATTCACTCATATGAGGACTTTAAGATACAAAACAGATGAACGTAAGTTAAGGGAAGCAAAAATCACATAAAAACAGGGAGGGGGACAAAACATAAGAGACTCAAATACATAGAACAAACAGAGGGTTGCTGGAGGGAATGTGGGAGGGGAGATGGGCTAAATGGGTAAGGAACATTAAGGAATCTCTCCTGAAATCATTGTTAAACTATATGCTAACTAATATGGATATAAATTTAAAAATAAATAAATTTAAAAAAAGAAGATGTGGCCCCAATGTGTGGTAGGTGCATGCTAGCTAGAGTCACTGGATTTGTTTGATGCATTCCTCCTGGAGAAGTTTGGTGGTGAAGCAACTGGGAGGAAGGAGGGGAGGCCTGGGTGGAGGCTGCTAAGGAGGTGTTTTTCTATCAGAAGACAGGGAGGCTGGATAATATTTCCAGAGACCGCAAGGGGAAGACTGTCACCAGGAGCCTGGGCAGCAAGAGATAAGCCAATATATCTGCCTGCTGAGGCTACAGTTAAAAATAATTTTAGAGAACATGGTGATGCTTCAGAAACTGTCAGTCTCTCTGGGGATGAGGTCTTGACTGCCATTCTTGGGTGAGAGTTCTGGACAAAGAAAACCCAGAAAGCTGAGACATGGAGTGTCTTGGGAAGGCTACCTCAAGAAATAAGCCAAAGTACACATGGTGGAGAGTCCCAAATATCACTGAGTAGGGAAATAAAATAATCAAAGGCATAACAAGAGAAACCGAGAGACACCATTAAAAGAACACTTCCTGAAACGACAGGCCCTGGACAGTCAATGAGCCTCCATTAGTAGAGCAATACTAACAGGTGCACAGTGCATAACGAGCTTTTAAAACTGACAAGAGACAGAACGCTAGCCAAAATGACGAAACGGAAGAACTCTCCTCTAAAGACATTACAGGAAGAAATCACAGCCACAGAACTGCTCAAGACAGACATAAGCAACATAACTGAACAAGAATTTAAAACAATTGTCATAAAATTAGTCACTGGGCTTGAAAAAAGCATCAAAGATGCTATGGATACAAAGACTAGGGACCTTCAAAATAGCTGTGAAGAGTTAAAAAAGGCTATAAATGAGGTGCATAATAAAATGGAGGTGGCCACTGCATGTATTGAAGAGGCAGAGAGGAGAATAGGTGAATTAGAAGACACAGTTATAGCAAAAGAGGAAGCTGAGAAAAAGAGAGAGAAATTGATCCAGGAGCATGAAAAGAGAATTCGAGACCTGAGTGATACAATCAAACGGAATAATATCTGTATCATGGGAGTTCCTGAAGAAGAAGAAAGAGAAAAAGATCCTGAAGGGGTGCTGGATCAAATTATAGCCAAGAACTTCCCCAATCTGGGGAAGGAAATAGACACTGAAATCCAAGAGGCACAGAGAACTCCCCTCAGACGTAACTTGAAATGACCTTCGGCATGACATATCATAGTGATGGCAAAATATAAAGATAAAGAGAGAATTCTGAAAGCAGCTAGAGATAAAAGGGCCCTAACATACAAAGGGAAACCTATCAGAGGGGTTGCAGACCTATCTAATGAAACTTGGGAGGCTAGAAAGGAATGGCAGGAAATCTTCAATGTGATGAACAGGA
>JAQQST010002124.1:0-10789 GCA_028646485.1 Cryptoprocta ferox
CTTCATAAGTGTTAGTAGGGATTTTATCCACTTATTTTGGTTGTAGTTCCCAATTTTTAAAAATGTTTAGGTAATCTTCTCCACCTTCCCCAAATCCTAATTCTTGTAGATTCATTAGTGTTGAACCAATGCTTTCACATGTCTCAATTCTTTGTATATGCGTTCTTTTCAGATGTATTAAACAAAAAACCCTTCACAAAAAAAAAAAAACAAATTTAAAAATTATTACTATTATTTTTTTAATGTTTATTTATTTTGAGAGAGAGAGAGAGAGAGAGAGAGAGAGAGAGACAGAGAGACAGAGCATGAGGAGGGGAGAGGCAGAGAGGGGGAGACACAGAATCCAAGCAGGCTCCAGGCCCTGAGTTGTCAGCACAGAGCCTGACTCAGGGCTTGAACCCATGAACCATGAAATCATGACCTGAGCTGAAGTCGGATGCTTAACCGACTGAGCCACCCAGGAGCGCTTATTTTTATTTTTTAAAATTTTCAAAAAGATTTATTTATTTTTGAGAAAGTGCGAGCCAGGAAGGGGTGGGGTGGGTGTGGGGTGGGTGTGGTGGTACAGAAGATCCAAAGCAGGCTCTGCGCTGACAGCAGTGAGCCCGATGTGGGGCTGGAACTCACAACTGAGATCATGACCTGAGCCAAAGTCGGATGCTCAACCCAGGTGCTCCTATTTAAAACAATTTTTTATGTTTATTCGAGAGATAGAGAGCCCACATGTAAGGGCAGAGAGAGAGGTAGACACAGAATCTGAAACAGGCTCCAGGCTTTAAGCTATCAGCACAGAGCCTGATGCTGGGCTTCAATTCATTAACTGTGAGATCATGACCTGAGCCAAAGTCAGCTGCTCAACCAACTGAGCCACCCAGGGGCCCCTTATATTTTTTTTTATTTAAACTAAAGTTAATTAACATACAGTGTAGTATTGGTTTTAGGAGTAGAACCCAGTTCTATTTATTTTATTTTTCTATTTATTTATCTTTTTACTATAATTTGTTGTCAAATTGGCTTACATACAACACTCAGTGCTCATTCCAACAAGTGCCCTCCTTAATGCCCATCACCCATGTAGCCCATCCCCTCTCCCACCTTCCCTCCAGCAACTGTATGGAGGTTCCTCAAAAAATTAAAAATAGAACTACCCTATAACCCAGCAATTGCACTAGTAGGTATTTATCCAAAGGATACAAAAATGCTGATATGAAGGGGCACAGGCATCCCAGTGTTTTTAGCAGCACTGTGAACAATAGCCAAATTATGTAAAGAGCTCAAATGTCCATCAACTGATGAGTAGATAAAGATGTGGTGTATATATACAATGGAATATTACTTGGTGATAAAAAGGAATGAAATCTTGCCATTTGCAACAATATGGATGGAACTAGAGTGTATTATGCTAAGCGAAATAAGTCAGCCAGAGAAAAGACAAATATATGATTTCACTTAAATGTGGAATTTAAGAAACACAACAGATGAACAGAGGGGAAGGGGAAGAAAAATAAGATAAAAATATAGGTGGTCTTTATTCTTAGTTCCCCTACTTCAGAGCTAATGATTTCCTGACACACCTAAAACACCTGACACACCATTTCATAAGGACTGCTAGATGCTGGCTATGGAGACTTGCTCTTTTTTATGTCAGAATGGATCTCTACGCCCACACCAAACCGTCTTCAAGCAGAACTCATGTGTATTCTCACTATAACCACAATTCACATGCTTATATTCTAAAATAGCACAATTTCACTAAACATGATTTAGAATTGCAAAGGTTATTATGGGGAACTTTTGAAATGGGGAAGACAAAACATCTTAGAGTAACTTCCAGAAAGAAGGAAACACACCAAATACTCAGAAGGAGGTTGGCATGCTGAGGGCTCAAAACAAAATTTTTACTCCATTACAGCCTTCCTCAAAATTCTTCTGGGAAAAGCTAAAGAACACACTTTATTCATATCTTCATACATGGGCCCTTATTGTGCATTCCTTACGTTCTACCTGCTGTGATTTCACAACTTAGACCACTCTCCTCAACGTTTTCCCCCAGTAGACTATTGATTTAATGGGTCATTCCTCACTCCAGATTGCTATGCCAGAATGTAAATCAGATGAAGATGAATATAAGTTGAATTATATTAGAACCATAATAAAAAACTTCCCAAACTACAGAAAAACCAAAACATGGCTACGGGATTTTGAATTGTATTAGTAATTTACTGGCCAGGGATTCTAGATCTAAACCAATTAATCTTTCTCAGATAAAGACAAAATTTATTGAAACCTATCATGTGGGAAAGTTAAAACAATTTTTAAAATTCCATCAGGGAAAACACTGAACAAGGCCTAGAAACAGTAAGAAAAATAGGTCACTTTTGAAGCTATCAAGACTAATAGCTACAGTTATAAACAAGCAAAAAAGACAACTCTAGACCAGATTCTAGAATTCTGTTTCAAGAAAATTTTAAGCAATATTCTCAGGTGGACTCTAAGCTACTATAAAAGGATCCTTGTCCTTTCTGTATAAGTGGGCTAAAATCTGAAACAGGGAACTTAGTAAAAAATGATAAGAGAAATTGTAGATCTGGGGTTCTCCAATATTTGGCTGAACATTTTCAGATGGACCTGGAAAAATTTATCAGCTTAGGGCCAACAACAAACTTATGGCCCTTGAGATAAAAAACCTGGCCTCTGAAACAGAGATGGCGTTAAAAGGCCCTCCATCATCTAAGAATTATAGGACTATTAATGATGATATATGCAGCTATATAAGCAAAAAGGTAATGGGAAGAGTCAGTGTCCCACATTATTTAAAAGCAAAACTAATCATCCCTTTCACCGGTCCTTGTAATACTTCTGTTTTATCTCTAAGGTCTAAATAGATGAGAGATTGTGGCTCAGTTCAATATTTGTGTGCAATTAATATAATAGTATACTTTTTTTTGATATAGCCTAGTCCAAACAGCATAGTTTCCTTAGTCCTACCTGAGGATAAATTCTTCTGTAACAGACTTGTGCTCAGCATTCTTTACTATCCCAGTAGATAAAGACAGTCAATATTTATCTGCTTCAGGGGCGCCTGGGTGGTTCAGTCAGTTAAGCAGGTTAAGCGTCCGACTTTGGCTTGGGTCATGATCTTGCATTTCGTGAGTTCGAGCCCCGCGTCGGGCTCTGTGCTGATAGCTCAGAGCCTGGAGCCTGCCTCAGATTCTGTGCCTCCCTCTCTCTCTGTCCTTCCCCTGCTTGCACTCTGTCTCTGTCTCTCAAAAATAAATAAAAATGTTATAAAAATTTAAAAAAAAGATTAAAAATTTAAAAAATTTTTATCTGCTTCACTTGGGGGAAAGTTACAATACACTTGGACAGTGATAACTCCATGATGTATTTTGAGGCTCCCTCTGATATCTCCTGACTTTTAGATCAGGATATCTAAAAACCTGTCCATATTGACCTAACTTGATACAAAATGTCGATGCTCTCCTTCTATATTTCACTGATTTATTCTTCTAAAACTGATTCTAAATATCTATTGACTGAATTGGTTTAAAAAGTATACAAAGTTTTTAAGGAAAAGCTTATGTGTCAGCCAAAGGTAGAAGTTATTTGGGGAAAGATTGTTGACTATACAAAATTATCCAAAAATATTTTCTAAAAGACGAATGAGAGAATTTCTTGGATTTGCTATTTATTGAAAATTATGGGGTCCCAGTTTTTCTAAACTATTAAGGTCTTTATATGAGCTTAACTCCTGTGGAACTAAGAAATTAAAGATACTTTTAGTAATATCAGACTGTCCCTTCAACAACCACCTTTGCTGGGTCTTCCAGATTATGATAAACCTTTTTTTCTGTATGTCCAGGAAAGTTCAGGTCATGGTCTAGAGGCATGAATGTGAATACACCCATTAAGGACACATTGTATATAGCCTGTCCCTGACCGACTAGCCAAGGTTTATTTTTCCTGCCTCTGAGCAAATGGAGCTTTAGCTAAATTTTTCTACTAGCGAAACTGGCCACTGTTTTCCCCTTATCCAATGACTGGGCTATGTTGTGTTTTTAATGGAATTATCTATACTCAAAGCTGGTTGTCTGGATATCCCCTCCAAAATCTTGATGTGATATTATTTGTTGATGGGTTTTATCTAAAAAGTGACAAAGGTCAATACCACATGTGGTTTCTCCTTTGTCCAAGCAATAATTTTGAAGTGCATTTTTTTAGGTTTGAGAGAAGCGTGATTTCCTTTAATAAACAGCTGCACAATATCCCACCATATGACAGTGCCATATAGTTAATTATTAACTGAAGCCATAAAATTAACTATTAGAAAATAACTAAACAAAAAGCTTCATATTCAGCTACATAAAAGATTATTAAGATTCTATATAGAAAAATATATTTATATATAAACAAATCAAGTTCAAAATGATAGATTGGAAGAAAATATTTACATCATACCTGACAGATAAATGTTAGTATCCTTAATATACTAGTCATTCCTAAGAGAAAGGCAAACAATTCAATAGAAAAATTAACACACAATATAAAGAACAATTCTCAGAAGAGGAAATGTGCATGTCAAACATACTAATAATCAAGAAAATGCAAAGTAAAATAATAGTAGTGATATAACATTTTATCTATCAAATCGGCCAACACTAAAAAGAATTACAACAGTTAGTGCAAGCTAAGGGCAGTGGGAAAAGGTTCCATTCCCCTGCTGTGGCTGTGTGAATTACTACAACTTTCATGGAACAGAATTTGGCAGTACCTAGTGACATTTAGGACATACATACCCTTTGCTCCAGCAATCACATTTGGGAGATCCAGCCCACAGAATTTAAAGTCCTAGTACATAAGAATCTATGTGTAAAGATTTGTATCCGAGACTCAGCCTCCATGCTAGTAAGTTGTTGGTGATGACGTGTTCTTTTTGAGGCCATTGCGGGGATTAAAGATAATATGTAGGAAATGTAGGAAATGGAAATCAGTTATCAATATTTAAAATACGTGGCAATGGTATGGGACTTCTTAAAGAGTACCCCACCTTTCCTAGTTTGACTCCTTATGCATCATCCTCTGTACCTGGTGTTTCCCGTAGCACAGCACTCAGCAGAAGCCAGCAAGAAAAGAACAGGAGGAAATAAGAGCAAGGAATAGCAGAAACAAATTCAGCAGTCAGGGAAAGAAGCCTGTGCTTTCTCAGCCCATTATGGAGACACCCTTGAGGGCCACCTCCTGGAACTCTGGCTCACCAGTCTATTGATGGTTCTCTCAAGTATTAATTACTCCTAGAAAGTTTTGAGTAAGGGTGACAAGAAGCCTCTGGATCTTAGAGGCAGAGGCTGAGCGCTGGTCATGTCTGCAGGGATCCTGGGGTCTGGCCATTACCTGCTTGTCTCCAATGGCTTTATTATCACACAGAGGTAGGTCTCCCAGTGGATACTTCCAGGGAGCTTGGAGGCTCTGGGGCAAGTTTTCAGGGACTACTTCTAGGCATAGTTGACTCTGGGATCCTTTGTTAAATCTCCCCTAGTAGATTAGATACAACCCAGGGGGGATTAGGCTTCAGCATATGAATTTTGGGGGGACACAAACATTCATTCTATAGCAACGCTCCCAAGGACCTGCCTTCCACTCTGAGATTTCCTCCATTAAATTACCTATATACATGTCCTTGCTCAGGCTCTGCTTTTGGTGGTGTCTGAAGCCAGAGTAAATTCATTTTTCCTTTTTAATTCTAGGACAGTATTTCCTTTCCATTATTCTGCATTATTTGCCAACAACGTGAATGACTCAGAGCAGATTCTAGTCCATCGTCTCCAGATAATAACATAGACTGGATGACACTTTGATTTTGGTTTTGTGAGACCCTAAGCAAAAAACACAGTCAAGCCCAGCCAGACTTCTGGGCAATAGACCGTGTTGTTTTAAGCCACTAAATTTATGGCACCTTGTTTTCTCACTGATCTTGAGTCAAAGAGCAGGTTGAAAGATAGAACCTGTGCATGTTTAGTGTCCTTCCCAAAATTAATGTCCTTCTTGGAACATCAGAAGGTGACCTTATTTGGAAACAGAGTCACTGTGGGTATATAATTAGTTACAATGAGGTCATGCTGAAGCAAAGTGACTCCTTACTCCATTATGACTGATATCTTTACAAGAAGAAGAGAAAAGACACAGACACAAACAAAAAAAGGGAGAAAGCCATGTGAAGGTGGAGGCAGAGTTTGGGGTGATACCAAGGAGCACCAAGGATTGCTAGCAACACTGGAACCTGAGAGAAAGGTAGGGAACGAGTTCTCCCCTGGGGCCCTCAGAGCAAGAGCATGGCCCTGTCTACATCTTAATTCCAGACATCTAGCCTCCAGAAATGTGAATGAATCCTTGTTCTGTTGTTGAAAGTCACCTGCTTTGCACCAGTTCTAAGAAACTCATCCAGGACCTGTGTCTTCCTGCCCTTTTAGGTGGTCTTTATTTCACCAAAGCCTGAGCTCTTCACGAAAGGAAGCCTGTGCTATAGTTTCTTAATCCAGCCTTATCTGTTAATAGGTTGCCTATCATTCTCAAGTTTTAGTGAGACTCTGGGTTTTTATCCTCACAGATTTCAGTGGGAGGGAAGAGGAAACCACTAGAGGCTGCTAGACAGCAAAACGATCCTGACCGTTGTTGATGACCATGCATATTTTGGAAAACTACCACAAATCTTCTCTGGAATCAGATGAGGGACTAATTAATTAATTAGCAAAATCATAAATATTGCTAGAAGGTAAGAGAGTACTTCAAGCCATTAAAAAACTTTGCCTTGGCCATGGGGCTTTGAAGGGTTAAAAGGCCAGCTCCAGAAAAGAAATGCACAATCCAGTCAATTTCCCTTCAATCTCAGAAAGGGAATAAAAGAATTTATGACTGTTAATTGGAATAACATAACCTCAGCATCAGAAAGTGGATAATGAGAGAAAATTGAAAAGAATCTGAAACATACAACAGGCTACATCCTCAAGCCCTTCTTCTACAAAAATGTAGAAAACACTCATCAAAATGCAAATCTGGTTCTGCCTTGTCCCTACTTATATACCCCTCTGGTGGTACAGGGGTATACCTTCAGGATATCAGGCCATACTTCTTAGCTGGGCATTTATGTTTCTCCATGATCTGTGCCCTCCGTACTTCCCTAACCTCATCTCCTCAAACCGCCCCCTGCTCCCCACCATATGCTCTAAGCAGAAGCCACGCTGGGCTATGCACACCCTCCTGAATATTCCATGCTCCTTTACCTCTCTGACTTTGCACATGTTTCCACATGGGTGTGCCTTCTCCTCCCCCATCATTCTCCTACTACATTAGCAAATCCTTCCCTGCCCTTCCCAACCCAAGGTGGCTCCTTCCCACCCCTAGTGCCTGCTGTAGCCAGTGCAGGTCTTTGTTTTGCACACATCCCCATCCTCTGCAGTACCTTGTCTCATGGTTGACTTTTCTGCTATATAGAGAGCTTCTAGGCTGGTGCTATGGCCCAGTGAACTCTGCCCTGGCACTACTGGTACAGTGTCCATCAGCATTAGCTGATTAAAAGATACAAAGTGGAGCACTGACTACACTTTTAGAGTTGCATGAAAGGCAAGCAGCAGCTTGGTGTAGGTACTGGAAAGCCGTAGTGGCAGATAAAACCTAATATATATTGAGCAGGCTATGGCTACAAAACTTTTTAAGTCAAAAGAGCACACATTCTTTAAAAGCATGCCTTTTCCATCTTTCTGACTCGGGTACCACAGTAACCAGATTTTATCTCCATTATTATTTCCCAGTAAAAGGAACCAAGATCCCTTGGAGGAAAACTGATTCCATGGCTCAGAAAAACGTCACAGTGGGTCTGAACTTACTGATAACATGAGGTGAGGATGCCTTCAAGAAGTCAGGGGGAGGTGTTCCCACTAGGGAGGATGAAAAATCAGAATAAAACTTGTGATGAATTAGAACAAGTCAGGGGGTGCCTGGGTGGCTCAGTCGGTTAAGCATCCAACTCTTGATCTTGGCTCAGATCATGATCTCATGGTTCATGAGTTTGAGCCCTGCATCAGGCTCCATGTTGGCTGTGTGGAGCCTGCTTGGGATCCCCTCTGTCCCCCCTTCCTGCTCTCTCTTTCTCTCTCAAAATAAATAAATAATAAAAAAAGAACAAGTTAATCCAGTGAAAGGCCATGAGTTAATAAAATATTTAAAAGAGAAGAGTTCATATTATGTGATAAAACAGTAGTCATAATGTCAAAACAGAGGAATGTTATAGAATGAAAACAAATTTTTTATTTTAATAAGTACCAGAATATTAATGTAAGGAATTTTTTCTCCTAATTGTATGTTAGTGAAATGGTTTTATGTATATATATGTATGTATATGTAAGAATATACAAATATGTATTTTTTATCTAAGTAAACAGGAAAGAACAAAATAATGTGTTCAGAATAGTAATATGCAGTCTGAAGGGCAAGGTTACAAAGTGTATCTTAATAATTCTGCCACAAAGAATAAAGTTAAAACTAGTGTTTGAGTTAGCTAAAGATATTTAAGGGAAAACAGACTATGATGAACTTTTCTCAATTTAAGTGTGGAATTAAAAACAAATTTAAATAAATTGCTTTTATTATTTCTGCATAGATATTACTTATTGGAAGTCCTCAGAAGACTTGATTTCATAAATGTGAACATTCAGTAGCATTTTTCTGTGAGAATGGATACAAACATAATACAAAAACATTACACAGAGATTAATTATTGTTTCTTTTAAAGTAGTCACATCAGAAAGTATGTGTTCATTGCAATGTTTCCATTACTTAAACGATTGTTAGATTATTAATTTGGAAATTTGGAAATTGTTTTCAGAGCTAATTTATAAGTTTTAAGAATTTAAGTCCTATTATTTTATTCTTTTTTCTTTTTTGTGTGTCTTTTCTTTCTCTCCTCTCTTCTTAACTGCCTCACCCTCCCTTCAATTATTAGAAATGGCATTACTCCTTCCCCTTGAAAAACACATCCATTAAAGATGGGAAGGAGTCTTTCATCACAGCTAGCAGGCATACAGTGGCTAGAGCTGAGAACTTACAATGGCAGCCTCTTAAAGATCCACCTGTGACCCTGAGACCCCTGGGGCTGCCCTGATTGACCATCCTTCCTAAGGCGCAGTAGTTCAATTCTTTCTTTAGCCATCTTTCCTTACGTATCTTTGTTTTGTTTTAGTTAGCCAAAGTTGGCTTTGGCAGTCTGCAGCTATAGAATAATAACTGAGACAACTGATTTACTTGTCAGATTTGACTTCATTTGATAGATGAGAAGACTTAGGGCCAGAGAGCTAAAATGAATTGCCTAAGGGCATGTGGATATTCTACAACAGAACTGGATCTGAAACGCAGAATGAATCACTCCAATTCAGATGTATTTCTCTTATACCATACTGCCCCTTATATCAACACCCCTCTCCCCTCCATCTCCACCCCAGGTGCACCCAACCACTGAACACAAATATGTTCCCATACATGGACTCTGTGATATAATTCAGCCTTTTAGAAGTTGGGGAAAAAAAGCACAGGGAAAAGGATTGGAGGAATAAGTACTAGATGAGATGGTAAGTTTGTGAAATGTGATGCTCCTAAGGACTTCTTGCCCACCAGGCAAAGGTGACAAAGGCAGTGCTCTGGGACCCCCCTCTCCTGTTTCCCCAGACTGTTCTAGTCTTGCTACAGGAATGTAATTGGCTTTACATTTATATTGTACTTGTAAATATAATGCATGCACATGCTCAAAAGTCCAAACTCTGGAAAGCAAACTGCTCTTCCAGCTCTAAGACTCTGGCATCAGTCTCTACAACTGCATTCAATTCTCCAGGGGGTCTAGCCTTGCCTTGGAACCTTCCTCACAGTGGCCTGTGCTGCACAAATTCCTTGAGAAGAGTTTTTCTGAGCAGAGGGGTGGATGGAAGCATGGTGACTGGAGGGGAGAATGCAAGGTAAGGAAAGGGGAAAACAAGCACAGGGAGATCTTTCAAGGAGAGCAAAGGAAGAGGGGAGCAGACAAAACAGCCATGGTTTGGTTAGTGAACACTTCAGATAATTTCTTTTCCTCTTCTACCAAGATAAGAAAGGTACTTACTTATCCCTCTGTGCTTTAGAAGTTATTTGATATCTAAGTTAGTGAAGAAATGGAATGACAATCAAGGTAATTTGAATGTGCTTAATATTAAAAATTATGTTTGTATTCCCAAAGAGAGTTTGCAGTTGACTGCAAAGAGTGGCCTCAAGTTTTCAACATTTTGAGTATGGTATTTTCAAAGGAAAATACAACATGAATATGGATCAGCTACAGTCTGGTTTCCATTAGGTCTCTCTTGATGCCATGCAGTGACAGTTCTAAAAAGTACAAGGATCCCAGTGTCCTAGGGGCACATGGGTGGTTCAGTTGGTTAAGCATCTGACTTTGGCTCAGGTCACGATCTCACAGTTTGTGGGTTTGAGCACTGTGCCAGGCTCTGTGCTGACAGCTGAGAGCCCAGAGCCTGGAGCCTGCTTCGGATTTTGTCTCTGTCTCTGTCGCTCTTTCAAAGATAAATTAACATTAAAAAAAAGAATTTGGGAGCACCCAAATATATGAAACAACTCATCACAAACAGAAACAATCTTATTGATAAGAATGTGTTAATTACAGGGGACTTTAACACTCCACTTACAGCAATGGATAGATTAGCCAGACAGAAAATCACTAAAGAAACAATGGATCTGAACAACACATTGGAACAGATGG
>JAQQST010002125.1:0-10786 GCA_028646485.1 Cryptoprocta ferox
TGGCCTCACAGTGGAGTCACTGGTCACTTCCTGAAGACCTAACTGATGCGGGGCCCCATCAAGGCCTAAGTGCCAGCATCTTTGGGGTTGGGACACTAGAGACGGTAGTTCAAACAACTACACAGGGGATCCCAAAGGGAAGGCAAAGCTGAGAATGACATTTTCAACACTGCTTATCAAAATTTCATGTATACACAAATCACTTGGGGTTCCCATTAAAAACAGATTCTGGGGCCCACACTCAGATATCATGACTTCCCTAGGTCTGGATGAAGGTGATTAATTGGTACTTTTAACAAGCCTTGAGGTTGCTGTCCCCAGACTTCATCTCCAGTGGCACTAAGCTAGAGAAAGCAGAAGAGCACACCTGAGTCTCTTATACCCAACCATCTTATCTCAACACAAATACTGCTGTTGCCAGTGGAAATTACTAACAGCTTTGGAAAAGATGTCATTCTCTGCAAATCCCCTGCAAGTTGGAAAGGGACTAGATAAGACAGTGGTGTCTGAGCAAGGCTCTTTGGGGTACACACGTGTACTCCTCCATCAAAGGGATGTTTATTGAGTATCTACCACATGCTCCAATTGTATGAGGATGCACTGTGTCCAGGACGCTGGCCTGGGAATCTTACATTGTGCAAGTTAATCTTTCCGAAGCCCTGGGAATTGGGTACACTATGTTCATTTCTGCAGGATGATTGGATTCCTGGTGAGCCTCTGGAGCAGAGAGTGATTCTCTTCTTTTGAGTTATCAGTACTCTTGAAAACAATGTTGGATGTGATGGCACAAATATAGAGAGCAGATGGGAGACAGAAAGAAAAGGGTGGAGCAGAGCCTCTGAGGGAAATTTGATGAGTATCATTTGCATTTATATATTTGGTTAATTTCAATGTGTTGAAAATCCATGGGCATCCCAGGAATGGAAGGTGGGATGCAATGTGTAGGCTTGGAAGCACTGTTTGAACCAGTAAGTGCTTTGCAATCCTTTCTCTGAATCTGAGCCTCAGGAAAGTGTGAGTATCAGTGGGCTTCCCAGGAAGTTGAGCTGCTAGGAACTCTGTTCTCCGAGCTGTTCTGAGAAGGGAGGATCAGGCACTGGCAGCAGAGGTTAATTTTGTGGAGGATCAGGTCATTTATGACAGACTCTCTGTCATTATGCCCGAGACAATTTATGACCATGCTCTGTCAGGCTCCACAAGCACCATGGAGACAGAAAGACTATTTAAGATGTAAATTCTGGGACAGCTGAGCTCTGTGCCCACATGTTAGCCCCTAAGTATGAAACAGGAATCCCTGGGCATCATAGGGTCTGCTGCAGTGGTGGGACTGATGGGAGCCTGAGCGTTTATATTACACAGAGTGATTCTGGATGGCCGGTCCCTGCTCCCCATCTGCTCAGGATCACCTGCATTGTGGGAGGTGCCAAACTTGACGGGTTTACCTTCATTCTCTTTGGGCACATGTGTGAAGTTTGATAATAGCAAAGGGAGAAACAAGAGAAGGCATCAAAAACTCTCGGTGGGATAACATTGGTCGAAGGAGGATTGGTCTGTCCAGAGACTCTATCCCTTCTTGTCTGAAATGTAAACTCAGGTATGTGTGCTTGGTTGAGATGGGCTTCAAGGCTGGTCCTCTAGAGACCTGGGCAGGTGAAGGGAGAATCACACGACTGCAGGTTTTGGCCACGAGAGGGGCAATGTGTGCCACAAGTCTTCTCTGCACATGTGCAGCACGTGGCCAGAAACTCTCTCTGTGCAAGCGCTGTGGGGAGCCATTACCACGAGTGAAATGTGGGAAAGTGAGGGCTGAATCACATCAGTGTCTTGTGCGCATGTGCAAAAGTGGGCTGAGAAAGGCAGGGAAAGGTGTCCTACTGAGTTTTATGCCCATGTTACGAGTGGGCAAGATGTTTAGGCCAAATGAGAAAGGTGCTCAAAATGAAAGGTGGTATTGTGTGGTGTTAAAAGATGAACTGATATATGTTCAAATGTTCAAGAGTTAACCTGACCAGTTTTTTGTTCAAATGGTTAACCATATTCCTTCTATAGGAGATAGTGGTAAGGTTTTAATAGAGATGATGTGGAAGCAAAGGAAGGACAGTGCTTGACTGGGTAAACCTTCAGCCGATCTATAATTTTGATTGAAGAATTTAGTCCACTGATAGTTACTTTATTTACTTATTAATTTTAAAATTGAAGTTAGGTAATAAAAAAAAAGTGTAGAATTGGTTTCAGGAGTAGTGCCCAGAGATTCATCTCTTACATATGACACACAGTGCTCATCTCCAAAAGTGCCCTCTCCAATGCCTATCACTCATTTAACCCATCCCCCCACACACCTCTGCTCCAGCAACCCTCAGTTCTCTGTATTTAAGGGCCTCTTGTGGTTTGCTTCCCTGTCTGTTTGATCTAACTTTGCCTTTCCTTCCCCTATTTCATCTGTTGTGTTTCTCAAATTCTACATATGAGTGAAATCATATGATATCTTTCTCTGGCTGATTCATTTCACTTAGCAAAATACCCTACAGTTCCATCCACGTTGTTTCAAATGACAAGACTTCATTCTTTTTATTGTTGAGTAATAGTCTATTTGTGTGTGTGTGTGTGTGTGTGTGTGTGTACACACACAATATATATACTGTCATATATATGACCTCTCAGATATGTGACATCTTCTTTGTCCATTCATCCGTTGATAGACATTTGGGCTCTTTCCATAATTTGGCTATTGTTGATAGTACTGCTATATATATTGGGGTGCATGCCCTCCTTTAAATCAGCATTTTTGTATCCTTTGGATATGTAAATAGTAATGCAAGTGCTGCATCATAGGGTAGTTCTATTTTCAAATTTTTGAGGAATCTACATACTGTTCTCCAAAGTGGATGCACCAGTTTGCATTCCCGTCAGCAGTGCAAAAGGGTTCCCCTTTCTCTGCATCCTTGCCAAAATCTGTTGTTTCTTGAATTGTTAATTTTAGCCATTCCATTTCTTTTTTTCTTTTTTTATATGGAGTTTATTTATAAAGTTTATTTATATGGAGAGAGAGAAGAGACGGCATGCGTGAGGGAAGTTCGGACAGAGAGGGAGTGAAAGACCATCCCAAGCAGAGTCCGTACTGTAAGAGCAGAATCTGACATGAGGCTTGAACCCGTGAACTGTGAGATCATGACCTGAGCTGAAAGGAAGAGTCAGAAGCTCAACAGACTGAGCCACCCAGATGCCTGTAATTTTATCCATTCTGACACATGTGAGATGGAATCTCATTGTGGTTTTGATTTGTATTTCCCTGATGATGAATGATGTTCAACATCACAACACCTTTTCATGTGTCTGTTAGCCATCTGGATGTCTTCTTTGGAAAAGGGTGTTTTCATTTCTTCTCCCCATTTCTTCACTGGATTATTTGGTTTTTGGGTGTTCAGTTTGATAAGTTCTCTCGAGATTTGGATACTAACCCTTATCTGATATGTCAGTTGCAAATATCTTCTCCATTCCATCTATTGCCTTTGAGTATTGTTGATTCTTTGCTTCACTTGTCAGAAGTTTGTTGTTTTTTGTTTTGTTTTTCTTTCTTTTTTTTTTTTTTTTTTTTTATGAGGTGCCAGTACTCGTTTTTAATTTTTATTTCCCTTGCCTGGAAACATTTCAGGTAAGAATTGGCTCTGGCCTGGCTCAGAGAGGTTTCCTGCATATTCCTTCTATAGGATTTTGATGGGCTCCTGTCTCATATTTAGGTCTTTCATCCATTTTCAATTTATTGTTGTGTATGGTGTAAGAATATTGTCCAGTTTCATTCTTTATGTCTCTGTCCTGTTCCCCCAGCAACATTTGGTGAAGAGACTGTCTTTTTTCTATTGGATACTCTTTCCCATTTTGTGGAAGGTGATTTGGCCCTATATGTGTGGGTCTATTTCTGCATTCTCTATTCCATGGATCTACATGTCTGTGTTTGTTCCAATACCATACTGTCTTGAGGATTATTACAACTTTGTAATATACCTTAAAGTTTAAAATTGTGATGCCTCTCCCCATGGTTTCCTTTTAGCACATCACTTTGCTATTCAGGTCTTTTGTGGTTCCATACAAATTTTAGGATTGTTCTAGCTCTCTGAATAATGCTGGTGTTGTTATGATAGAGATGGCATTGAAGGAGTAGATTGCTTGAGTAGTATTGACATTTTAACAATATTTGTTCTTCTAATCCATGAGCATGAAATGTTTTTCCATTTCTTTTTGTCTTGTTGAATTCTTTTCATAAGCTTTCTCTAGTTTTTGCATACAGGTCTTTTATATCTTTGTTTAGTTTTTTTCCTAGGTATCCTAGTGTTTTTGGTGCAATTATAAATAAGATCAAATCCTTGATATTTCTCCTACCTCATTATAAATGTGTAGAAATGCAACCGATTTCTTTGATTTTATATCCTGTGACTTTGCTAAATTCATGTATCAGCTCTAACAGTTTTTTGGTGGACCGTTTCAAATTTTCTATGTAGAGAGACTATCATGTCGTCTACAAAGAGTGAAATTTGACATCTTCCTTGCCAAATTGGAAGCCTTTTATTTTCGTTTGCTCTCTGATTGCTGAGCCTAGGACTTTGAGTACTATGTTAAACAACAGTGGGGAGAGTGGACATCTCTGTCATGTTCCTGATCTTAGAGTAAAAGCTCTCAGTTTTTTCCCATTGAGGATGATATTAATTGTGGAGCTTTTCATCTATTGAAAGGATCATATGGTACTTACCCTTTATTTATTAACATCAGTGTAGTTTATCACACTGATACCATATAGTGAACTATATCTGCATCCCAGAAATAAATCCCACTTGATGATGGTGAATCATTATTTCCTCTTAAATGTTTGTTTATTTATTTTCAGAGAGATAGAGACACAGAGAAAGACAGAACTAGCAGGGGAGGGGCATAGAAAGAGGGAGCAGAAATTCCAAATAGGGTCTGGGGTCTCATTGTAGACTCAACATGGGGCTAGAACTCATGAACTGTGAGATCATGACCTGAGCCAAAATCAAGAGTCAGACACCCAAGTAACTGAGCCACTCAGGTGCGCCAAATAACTTTCTTGACATACTGTTCAGCTCCATTTACTAGCATCTTGTTGAGTATTTCTGAATCCAGGTTCATCAAGGATATTGGCCTCCCTTTTTAGATAGGTCGTTGTCTGACTTTGTAATCAAGGTAATGCTGGCTTCATAGAATGTGTCTGGAAGCTTTCCTACCTTTTCTTTTTCTTGAAACACTTTGAGGAAATTGGTATTAACTCTCTTTAAATGTCTGTTAAAATTGCCCTGTGAAGCCATCTGGCCGAAGACTCTTACTTGGAGTGGGATGTTTAAAACCAATTCAAATTGTTGGCTGGTAATGGACCTGTTCAAATAGACTCTTTTCCTGTTTGAGTTTTGGTAGTTTGTTTCGAGGAATTTGTCCCTTTCTTCCAGATTGTCCAGTTTGTTGAATTTAATTTTTATAGTATTATACGTGTTTGAACGTCCGTGGTGTTTGTTGTGATCTCACCTCTTTCATTCATGATTTTATCTATTTAGGTCCTCTCGGTTTTCTTTTTGAGAAGTCTGGCTTGAGTCTTATCCATTTTGTTTATTCTTTCAAAAAAACTGCCCTCAGTTTCATTGATCTACTCTACTGTTTCCTTGGATTCTATATTATTTATTTCTGTCTGATCTTTATTATTTCCCTTCTTCTACTGTCTTTCAGCTTTATTTGCTGGTGCTTTCCTATCTCCTTTAGGTATAACATTAGGCTGTGTATTTCAGACATTTCTCGCTTTTCCAGAGAGGCCCAAACTGCAAAGCATTTTCCTCTCAGGATTGCCTTTGTTGCATTGAAAGGGTTTGGACTATCTTGTGTTCATTTGCATTTGTTTCCACCCAATTTTTAAATTCCTTTAATTGCCTTGTTAACCCATTCATTTCCTTTTTTTTAGTACGGTGTTCTTTAACCTCTATGTATTTGAGGGCTTTCCAATTTTTTTTCTTGCTGTTGATTTTATGTTTCATAGTGTTGTGATCTGAAAATACTTTTGGTATGAACTCAGTCTTTTTATACCTATGGAGGACTGATTGGTGACCCCATATGTCACCTATTCTGGAGAATGTTTCATGTGAACTTGGGAAGAACGTGTATTTTGTTGCTTTAGGATGAAATGTCAACATATCTGTTAAGACTATTTGGTTCAGTGTGTCATTGAGAGTCATTGTTTCCTTGTTGATTTTTCTGTTCAATGATCTCTCCACTGCTGTAAGTAGGGTATTAAGGTCTCCTGCAATTATGGTATTATGGTCAATATGTTTGCTTATTTTTGTTATTGATTTATATGTTTGGGTGGTTTCAGTGTGGAGGCCTAAATATTGACAATTGTTAGCTCTTCTTGATGGATAGTCATTTGGATTATGATAGAATGCCCTTCTTCATTCCTCGTTGTAGTCTTTGTTTCAGTTTAGTTTTTCTGGGGTGCCTGAGTGGCTCAGTTGGTTGAGTGTCCGACTTCGGCTCAGGTATGATCTCTTGCTCCGTAAGTTCTATTCCAGTTCTGGGCTTTGTGCTGACAGCCCAGAGCCTGGAGCCTGCTTTGGATTCTGTCTCCCTCTCTCTGTCTCCCTCTCTCTCTGCATCTGCCCTGCTCATGCTCTGCTCTCTCTGTCTCACAAAAAGGAATAAACGTTAAAAAATTTTTAATCTAATTTTTCTGATATAAATATGAATACTCTGGGTTTCCTTTGACACGTATTAGCTTGATAGAAGGTTTTTCATCCCCTTACTTTCAAATCTGCAAGTGTCCTCATGTCTAAAATGAGTGTCTTCCAGGTAGCTTATAGAGGGATCTTGTTTTATTGTTTTTCTTTTGTTTTGTTGTTGTTTTTTTTAAATCCATTCTGATACCCTATGTCTTTTGATTGGGGCATTTAGTTCACTGAAAATCAGAGTGATAATTGAAAGATACGAATTTGGTGCCATTGTGCTATCTATAGATTTTGTGTTTGTAGTGATGTTCTACAGTTCTTTGTACACTTTGCTGCTTTCCACTAACAGAGTCCCCCTTAGAATTTCTTGTAGGGCTGCTTTAGTTTTCACTAACTTCCTTTATTTTTGTTTATTTTATTTCATTGCATTGCATTTCATTTTATTTACAGAGAGGGAGAGAGACAGAGAGACAGAGAGACAGAGACAGGGTGCAAGTGGTAGAGGGGCAGAGAGAGAGGGAGACACAGAATCTGAAGCAGGCTCCAGGCTCTGAGCTGTCCGCACACTGCCCAATGTGGTGCTTCAACTCACAAACCATGATCTCATGACCTGAGTTGAAGTAAGAGGCTTAACCGACTGAGCCACCCAGGTGCCCCAGTGATCACTAACTTTTTGAGTTTTTGTTTGTCTGGGAAAGTCTGTATCTTTTCTTCTATTCTGAATGACAGCCTCGCTGGAAAAAGGAATCTTGGCTGCATATTTTTCCTCAACACATTGAATATTTCCTGGCATTGCCTTCTGGCCTGATAGGCTTCAGGGGACGCTTCTGCTAATAAACTTATGTGACTACCCTTGTAGTTTAAGGACATTTTGTCCCTAGCTGCTTTCAGAATTCTATCTTTGTAATTTGCAAGTTTCACAGTGATATATTGTGCTGGTGACATGTTTTTGTTGGGCGCCTGGGTGGCTCAGTAGGTTAAGCATCTGACTTCAGCTCAGGTCATGATCTCATGGTTCGTGGGTTCGAGCCACGCATCAGGCTCTGTGCTGACAGCTAGCTCAGAGCATGGAGCCTATCTTTGGATTCTGTGTCTCCCTCTCTCTCTGACCCTCCCCTGCTCACGCTGTCTTTCTCTCTCTCGAAAATAAATTTTTCAAAACAGACCTGTTTTTGTTGGGTTTCAAGGCAGTTCTCTGTACCCCTTGGACTTGGATGCCTGTTTCCTTCCCCAGGTGGGGGAAGTTCTTAAATGTAATGTGTTCAAACAAACCTTCCTCCCCTGTTCTCCTGCTTCTTCTGGAACTCTTATGATATGGATAATCTTTCATTTCATGAAATCACTTAGTTCTTTACATTTTCCCTCATGAGCGAGTAATTTTCTTTCCCTCTCTTTTTCAGCTTCATCTTTTTGCAAAATTGCATCTCCTATTTCACCTGTTCTCTCCTCTGCTCCTTCATCCTTGCTGCCATTGTATCTAGTTTATTCTGCATCCCAGTTATACGATTTTTCAATTCATCCTGACTAGTTCTTAAGTCTTTGATCTCTGCAGCAAGGGTTTCTCTGGTGCCTTCTATGTGGGTTTCAAGCCCAGCTATCAGTCTTGTAACTGTTTTTGTAAATTCTTCTTCAGATAGATCGTTTATATCTGCTTTGAGCTATTCTCTGGCTATGATTTCTTCTTGATCTTTGTTTTGGGGAGACTTCCTCTGGATTGTCATTTTGGCTAAATTTCTGTCTTTTGCATGTTATAAGAGCTTATGTGCCTGTGCCTGATACTACTGCTATATTAAAGACGGGTCATAGACTGTCCAGTGCCTGGCATTCCAGGATATACTTGTGGTATATGTTGTGTGCTGTCTGCAGTTACATTTTGGCAGCTCTATCCCACTGGTTCATTCTCTGCATATCTCCTACTTGGTGTAGTCATGGTGAGTTTGGACCTTCGACTAGGTGTGCTTTGATTGGTTGAAGGATTGATTGAAGGAACCCTGAGGAACCAAATATGGAAATATGGGATGTGGAAAGTCTGAATTCATAAAAAGAGAAAAAGGAGGGGGGTGGAGAAAATCAAACCGGGAGTCAAAACTATAAGGCTGATTCCAAGGAAACAGAATGGAAGAAAACGAAGAAGAAATGCAGGAGAAAAGGCAAGAGATGGATCAAGAATAGAATAAAAAAGCCTGACTAAATACATACATGTATGGGGAAAAAATCAGAAACTTTGAGCCAGAATCCAAAAGAAAAAAAAAATAGAGGGAGGAAAGAAAAAGGGAAAAGAGGAGAAAAAAATCTTGTCTATTGGTTCATGGGTCTGGTGACTGTGACTGTGCTGGTCTGGAGGAGAGGCTGGCTATATTGGGCCAGTCAGTCTTGCTCCACTAAGTAATCAGTTGCCAGGCACAGAGGGGCAGGGTTTGGGGTAAGCATGTTTTGCCTCCACTGGGGGCCCATTGTGCCGCTCTCTGAAGTCCCAGAGACTGGGGTGGGGAGAGGAGTGGCCTCACCTCAAGCTCTCCTCCAGGGACTTGGCCTTACAAAACATGTTGTTTAGGCAGTGCTCAAAGAATAGAGAGGGCAGTTTGCTATCCCTGAGTCACAATTCTCCTGCAGTTTCTCCTTAGGACTCAGCTGGGATTCAAAACCTGATCTCTTAAAGGATCCAGCATGGTCTGGATCTGGATCTGCTCCCCTCCTCTGGAGAGGAGCCTCCCCACACTGTTGCCGAAAGGCCTTTGACTGGCACTTATATGGTCTTTTGTCTTTGGAGAGGCAATAAACCCTCTTTCCAAAGTGCTCTGGGAAGAGGACAGTTCTCTCCCAGTGCACCCCAGAAATCATTACACCATACAATGCAATCCAGAGCCAGCTCCATCTTCTCCAGGAGCATACACCATGGCTCTGCTGCACCCTTTTGATAGAGTTCCCCCATCCGATTGATGCATAGTATATATATCAGCCTCACAAAAGAAGGATACATTTCTATTAGCAGCAACACAATAAACCTAGAGGACTTTTTTTGTTTTTGTTTTTAAGTTGTATTGATACACTCCTAGCTCCCTCTAGCAACTTAGTAGTCTTTAAGTTTTAGCTTGTAACCTTAGCCTGTAAGATTGATTAGCCAAACCTTTCTTTGTATATCTATATATCATACATTGTTTCCTAGAAAGACTCAGAACCAAACCCTCTTATACAACCTTTCCCTGGGACACAAATATATACCTCTAAGCCCCACAATATTTCCTGGAGCTGGCATAACTGAGTCTGAAGGCAACCAAGAAGTGTTATAGATTATCATGTTCCCCTTAGACTGATTAACTGCCCTAAAATTACCTTAAAAATCTTTAGGCCATGGTCACCTGGGTGGCTGAGTCCTTTAAGCTTCTGACTTCGACTCAGGTCATGATCTTGTGGTTCTTGAGTTCAAGCCCAACCTTGGACTCTGTGATGACAGCCCATGCCTGGAACCTGCTTCAGATTCTGTGTCTCCCTCTCTATCTGCCCCTCTCCCACTCACACTCTGTTTCTCTCTCAATATAAATAAAAATTAAGGGGAAAAAAACCTTTAAGCCAGGCAAGGACTTTAGAGTTGGTTTGTGGGTAACAGCTGCCTTCTTCCCAAGTGGCTGGCCTCCTGAAAAAAGCTCATGTTCATCTCTGTCAAAACTCCTGTCTTAAGTACTGGCTTTGCAGGAGAGTAGCAGCTGAACATGGGATTTTCAGTAACAAAATTGATGTGGGATCATTGAGCACAACAGTCAGGAAAAATTTGTTGAAATGTTTTATGGCATATCTTACTACGTTTATTCAAGTAGCTCAGGACAGGACCAGTGGCAGAAAGAGCTGCACTTTGGCTGTATAAAGCTGCTCAAGGGGGAGGGTCATGCAGAGAGTACTAGATCATAAATGTTTCCTCAAATTTCTACTCCTAAAATACTATTCCAAGATTTCTCTGGTGTTTCTCCTTCAGTTTGATACGATATTCATTTTGGGGTTTGGTGACATGTACAGGCATTCATGAGACCCTTTCAGGATGTAGCAACCAGCACATATTTGATCTTATCAAATCT
>JAQQST010002126.1:0-10779 GCA_028646485.1 Cryptoprocta ferox
TGCTGGGCCAGGTAGGCCATCAAGTCATTGATGGATCTGGTGAAATTTAGCTGCAGGAAACTGAAACCATTCTATCCATCTTAATGAAGAAGGTTTAAACATAGGAAATTAGGTTCTTAAAACATCATTGGGGGACAGCAAGAGGCTTTCTAAACTGACCTCTCAGAAATTACTTGGGAGTTTCATGAAGCCCGATAGGAGAGAAGATACCTCTGCCCCAAAAGGAGGTGGGCTTCAGGGGGCGTCTGCTGGAAACTTTCACTCAAAGAGCTTCCCACGTGTGGAAGTTCTCCCACCTCTGCCCATCGCCTCAATCTCACCTCTGCCACATCTTCGTCAGTCCTCCACAAAGCTAATGACTGGGTCACAGCTGAAGAAAATCCAATACTTCAGTATCTGTGTACATCATCAACAAAGAATCATCATACAAAAAATATGTCCAGGGGCACCTGGGTGGCTCAGTCGGTTGAGCGTCCGACTTCGGCTCAGGTCATGATCTCACGGTTCATGAGTTCGGGCCCCGCGTCAGGCTCTGTGCTGACAGCTAGCTCAGAGCCTGGAGCCTGTCTTCCGATTCTGTGTCTCCCTCTCTCTCTGACCCTCCCCTGCTCACAGTCTCTCTCTCTTTCAAAAATAAATAAAACATTAAAAATTAAAAAAAAATTCTGTCCAAAGCCATAGATGTCTTCCACCTGCCATCCAACTCTCACATAAGTGCATCAAATTGGAGGAATAATTTACATATGGATCACAACTGGTGGGGTGTCTGAGGAACATAGTTTAAAAGTTCTCATACTTAGGAAGACACAATCAGAGGAGATTAGGGCAATTCAACATCTTCACCACAACTCATTTTTTTCTTTCTTTTTTTTATATTTGTGCTTTCCATTCAGAATATTTTATCCTTTTACCATTGTCAGTATAAACTTAACTGTTTTCAACGGGAATTTTGAGGCCAAATATGTTATAAAATCAGATACTTATATTTAATTAACTGGGTAAAATCTGATACTCCTAGTGTTTAGAACCTATAATTCGTTCACTGGGGACTGGAAATTAGCAATCACATAACAGTGTTATTTTCCTTAGGAAAATTTGCAAGTCATCTGAATTTTTTCCCAGGTTACATAATAGCCATATTTCAAAATACCTTAGATTCGATTCACTTGGTTCATAAAATTTCTATTGGAGTCACAGTTTATGCATTGGAAACATTTTCATTTATCAAAGTCCTATTCTCTTGATCATTCCCACCTCTTTTTTTTTTCTCTCTAAATCCATGCCAAATCACAAAACAATCTAGGACAAATTCAGAAAACAAACATTCATTTAAGTAATATGATACGGTGCTTTCAGATATACAGATGTGTAAATAATTTATTCCTCCTATCACAAAGTTTGGCGTTTAATAGAAAGCTTGAAATGTAATAGCACTGTAATATAAAATATAAAATAGTATCTATAAATTAGAAGTTCTTTCCTCCACTTTACTTTTTTCACCACATGCCTTGTGGTCTGTACCTCTTTTGCCTCATTTTTGTTTTAAGATCTATTCTTTAAACTTAAAGATGTTGAAATCAAATGGCAGTCAGGGCAAGTAAATAAAACCATAAATAATAATATAAAATTGCTTAAACTCAGAGGTGCAGACAATAAAGATGTCTGCAGATATAGCTTTGAATTCTCCCTTGCCAGTATTCAGACACAAAGCACAGATGATCTGTCCTTTAAAACACTGTTACATTTGTGTTTTTTTCTTTGTGCTGCAATACCAGAGGTTTGGCCTTAATGACACTTTAAACTCCTTTTTCCCAGCTTTCAGTTTCTGTTTACATGATGGTACCCGTTTCTGTTTTTCTCTGCTTGTCTTGTCTCTGGGTGTACCTCTCTCTTATAATTCATGCGCAAATCTTTGTCAAAAAGAATCTTGATCAAATATCACTTTCTGACATCTCCATGCTTAATACTTTTTAGTAGCTTGTTGTTCTCCATTGGATTAAATCATGGATTTATAAAAGGGATATATTAACATTATTTGTCTTGTAATCTCATTTTGCACATGAAGAAATAAGCCTCAGAGAGTGGGCACTTTTTCCATCCACTTCAACTTAAACATTTAGCGGCCTCCATACACCCATTCATTCAGCATTCATCAGACATTTATGCAGTACCCGGACCGATTCAGCCACGAACCGCACACTTTCATCCTGGTCTCCCCAGTGCCTAATAGTGTACCTGAATCCTACAGTGGTGCAGGCAATATCGATTGCATGGATAAATGGGTGTACACATGCATGAGTGACTGAGTGAATGTGAAATTTTCTGGGAATCCAAAAACTACAACAATCTTCCATTATAACTCCGTATTCATGGCTCCACTCATGTTTCAAAATAGAAGACACATAGGGTTGGGAACATGTCCCAGAATGTAAGCTACATTACTGATCTCAAAGCTGCATCTGTACAGCAAACTGCCCTTACATACTTCAGGTTGGTTTAAAGAATTTAATGGAACTTAGGGGGTAACGTTTCCCAAGCTAACTTTTGGGGCCAGCACTACCAATGACAAATCCTGTGTTGCCCTGCAAAGAGACACATTTCCAGCTGTATTACTTGTATTCATTCATACAATACATATTTATTAGTGGATAAAAGATTCCTGATCTTGTGGGGATTACATTATAACACAATGAACGCAAATAATAAAGTATTTAATATACTATGGTAGAGGTTGTTACATGCTAAAAGAAAGAAAAAGCATAGCGAAGCAAGTTTTATTGGGGGTTCTGGGCAAATGAGGGGGCTGATTACAGCATTCAACTGTATGGTGAGAGCCAGCTTGATTGACAGGGTGAGAAGTGAGAGTGGAGGCTTGAAGGCAGAAGATGATGTTTCAGGCAGAAGGAATCGTTGAGTAAAGCCTGGAGTTAGGACTTTGCAGGTGGTGTTTGGGAAAAGAGCAGTGTGGTTGTGCAGCAAGGGAACATAGGACTAGAGATGTCAGAGACAAGATGATATTTGAGACCTGAAGTGGAAGCTCATGTTGAGCCTTGAAGAATATGTTACTTTGAGTGAAATAAAGAGTTACTTCAGGGTTTTTAACAGAGCTCATTTCTGCTTTTGTACCATTTATTATGCTACTCATTCATTCATATATTTATTCACTCATTTTCCAGAAATAAGTATCATGGATTGAAAGACGGAGAAATAGGGAGAAGTAAGGCAATCAATAAATTTGAACGAGAGGAAAAATATGATGACAGAATTCAAGTGATAGAAGGATATGAATTTAGGGTCAAACAGACATTGGAATTTATGATTTCTGAAGTGGAAGGATTCCAGAGATAACAAGAAATCTTTTCCTATTTTCTATTGGTTCAAAGTTGAAATTGCACTGGAGTGCTAACTTCTGCATTATCCTAATTAACCTAAAGTGAGACTAATCTCATCTCCTCTTCTGTTTTCCTATACTTAAACCGTTTGCACACTTGAATTAATTGAATTCAACTCAATACATTCGCTGAGGCTGTGTGATGTGCTGGTGAAAAGCTCCAGTTTCCCACGTTGGTCTGCCTGGTTTTAAATATTGATTTTACGATTTATTGGCTATGTAACCTTGGTGGATTACTCAGCCACTCTGCGCCTCTGTTTCCTAATCAGTAAAATGTAGATAATTATAGCACCATTCTCATAGGGTGTTTGTGAAAGTAAAATGAGTAAATACATGTGGAGTACTTAAAATACGGACAATGACAATGCCAATGCTACAGATGACCATAACACTCCCACCAGGTGTACCACAAGGAATTCAGAGATTCCTTAAGGAACAGTTCCTATCTTCACAGCATTTTACCCTGTTACCTCAATATGTCTTATGTTTCATCTAACCTTCTACATGCATATTTTATTTTCTTAATCAGATGACATGTTCCAACTATAGATATATAATAACTCATACGTATGCTATTTATATATTGTAAATATTTATGTTATATTTTTATACATTTGGATAGGGAAATATAGATTAGCTATACACAGGATTCTATTAACTTAATTGCTTTATTTCTTTGAAGGTTATTGTTATTTATTTTTTTAAATTGTTATTTATTCTTGGGCTGAATCATATTTTCACTTCTGAACATCACTGTGTGATCCTGAAAGAAATGCTCTGAATATCAAAAATAGAAACCAAACTGAAGTTTCAAACTTAAGTCTTTGGTGTCTTGAATACACTGTGGTTTTTCTTCCTTATAAACTACTTGCTCTGTCAGGATCCTTGCCCCTGGAATGAATCATCAGATCTTCTGAAGTAGACACTTTATTGCTCATCATCTTTAAATACTTCGTGGTGAAATTTTGGGGGTATTTCCAGCAGCAATGCTTCCTCATCTCAGCATTTTGCTCTATAATTACTTCATTTCTTTGTAAGCATTGTCCCAGTAAACAACTTCCTTTTTCCCCAATGTCTATATGTTTCAGGGCTGTGACAATACAGCTCCATATAGATATGATATAAATCTTGATATTTCTATGTTGATGAACACATTCCCCTTCCACTCTCTCTTTATCAGTGTCTTCAAATTTAGAAAAGTGTGATCTATCCATTTTGGATCACAGGCAATGACATAGTAACTATCATAGTTTTGCCACAATTTGGTCCCTATGGGTAGTAATACTTAATAACTCTTCTGGCCAGTTATAATATGGAAGTGTTACAAACACAGATTGGCAAAAGGAATAATATTATGCCTAACACAGTGGCAGTATGGCAGTTGACATTGATGGCTTTGCCAAATGGCAGACCGGCAATTTTAAGAGTCTCTTAATAGCATTAAAGCTCTTAGATATTTGCCATCTGAGTCATTTCTAGATTTTATTACTAAGACATAGGATTTAAATATCTCTACAAATTCATCAAAAGATCAACAACAACTATGTGTTAAAATAGCACATTTCTTTTTTTTATGTTTTATTTATTTTTGAGAGAGAGAGAGAGACAGCATGAGCAGGGGAGGGTCAGAGACAGAGGGAGACACAGAATCTGAAGACGGGCTCCAGGCTCTGAGCTAGCTGTCAGCACAGAGTCCGACGGGGGGCTCCAACCCATGAACCATGAGATCATGACCTGAGCCGAGGTCGGATGCCCAACCGAGTGAGCCACAGTCGGTGGCTATTTTGGTGCCCCAAAATAGCACATTTCTTAAAGGAAATTCAGGCTCAATTAAAACTATATTCTCTAAATGTCTCTGAATAAGAGAAACAAATAAAGGTACATTTAATAAAGCATGTATGATTTTAAACATTTGGTTAAAATAGGGATGCTGATGTTATATCTTACATTTTATGAAAAAGACTCTACTATGTTGTTTGGATACAGGATTATCTTGCCAAATGTCCCAAGCACTGAGGAGTGTATCTTGCACAAAGTGCTCCATAAACATTTTGAAAAATTATATGAATTCTATCATTTAATATGTGCTCCTTCCCTGTTTCATGATCAATTTACATATGATTCTTGTTCTTATCTCATAAATATTATGACCCCAGAATTGACTTCCTGTTTATAAACTATGTGCTATGGAACACATTTTTCTTATTTTATGAAACTATTTCATAATTATGTTCTTGCATGGATTTGCTACTTTATTTAACACATAGTTTTTGAGCATCTACTATGGAGTCTTTGCCCTCTAAGAGTTTATGAGGTAACGATGCATACAGGACATCATAACACAGGCCGAATGTGTTAAGACAGGTTCATTATGCAGTGCAATCAATGGCAGTGTAAGGAAAAACCAAATAATAAAATTTGGGAGGAGAGGATAAAAAAACTTCTAGAATGAAATAACAACAATAACAACAAAAACTAAGATGGGGAAGATAAGCAGGGGTAAAACAGAAAAGGGTCCGAGACTGTTAACAACCAGCTAGTGAGAGCCTGTTGTGCACATTATCTCCCATCTCTGGGATCAGAGACATTGAATAGCTAGAAATAGGCCATGGTAAAACAACAACAACAACCCAAAAAACAAAAAGGCGAAACAAACAAACAAAAAAAAAACTCAGGGCTTTTTGTTTATTTAATTCTCCTCTACCCCTGCCCAGTCTGCTTCCTATTGCATTCCTGGTTGTGGCAGGGGAAAGAGAACTGAGAATAATGCCGACAGAGAGAAAAAGCAAGCACAAGGACCTTGAGGCCAAGACCTCATGCCTCCTGGCCAAAACATTCAATATGGCTGAAGAACGGCATTTGACAGGGAGTATGTTGAAGCTGGCAAGATAAGCAGAAACCATATCACAAAATGTTCAATGAACCATGTCATGTACTATATATATACATTACAGAAAATATATTTGGAATATTTTGGGGAAAATTTCTTCATAATTTTGAGTGTATGAAAAATGTTAACTTGTTCAAGAGAAAATGAATGTCCTGTAATTTTCATCTACATACCATTTCATTTTTTCTCTGGGGAGGAATGGATGTGTTGCTTCTCTTACTACTTATGATAGGTAGTTGCCCTTGGAACTGTGTCTCTAGTATTTTTTTTAATGTTTGTTTATTTATTTTGAGAGAGATACAGAGAGAGAGAGAGAGAGAGAGAGAGAGAGAGAGAGAGAGAGCGAGAGCATTCACGTTAACACATGTGAGCAGGAGAGGGGCAGAGAGAGAGAGAGATAATCCCAAGCAGGCTCTGGACTGATAGTGTGGAATTCAATGCGGGACTTGAACCCACGAACTGTGAGATCATGACCTGAGCCAAAATCAAGAGTTGGAACCCTTAACCAACTGAACCACCCAGGTGCTCCCCTTGTATTTTAAAAAATTTCACTATTGCCAGTTGTTTAACTTGCTGCACATAAAAATTGTAATTGTCTTTTTGTCTTTATTTTTGTGAAGATAGTTTCAAATGTTGCCCTTCTTTTACCTGCTCCCAGGAATAATTCATTGTTTTTACATAAACAGCAGTTTTCCTTCCCTGCTATTCCTGCTTTCCCATACAGATGGTAAACAGTGATGAGGTTACTTAATTTTCTCATTATCATGACAAAGTCAGAAACCAGAACTTCCTGCACAGAGACAGCTTTGCCTAGAAGAATGTTTTCTCTGTAATTTATTGTAGCCATTCCCAGATAATTTGAAGCTGTTTACTACATGAATAGAAAATTACAGACAAATGCAGATTGTTATTTTGGGATAATTTCCCTTCATTCTGATTTGACTAGCAAGAGTTCCAATCCAGAGCTTCTACCATTCCTGGGACCAATTACCCTTTGAATTCTATTTACACACCCCGGCTATTAACCTAAGGCTGAGTGTTTACTTCTATTAATGGAAGAGAGTAACATTCTAGTGCTCATTAGAATCTATTTCTCTGTATTTACCTGTCCCTTAAGAGTTTCCCGGACTTTATTTCAATACTTCCAATAATATGGAAGTGATTTTTTGTTTCTTATTTGTATTTGTTATTGGAGGTGTTATCTTCGTCTTTTGCTTGTGTTTGTTACTGGAATTTTCCATCATTCTTACTAATGGTAATTAATTTATACTTATTGTACTAAGTTGTATTATGGTGTTTACACTTTGTAAGTTGCAGTATTTCCCACCTTGAAAATTTTATGACATTTCACACATATTTTAAAAGTTTTATTATTAGTGTTTTATTTAGTGTTGTAGAGTTTGCATGGCCCCAACAGTAATTCTCCATTTCTCCCATACTGACAAAATCTTCATCTAGGCACAAAGACAACAAATAAAAAGGCTACATTTCCAATCTCCTCTTGTAGTTATGAGTGGGCCTGTGTCTAAACCCTGGCCAACCGAATGTGACTTGGATATCACATGCAATTTACAGGGACTTACTGAAGAGGCATTGTTACATGCTCGTTGCCCATTCTTTTCCATTAATCTCTCCATCCTGTTGCTGAAATGCAGATGACTCCTTAGACATTATGATTAAGGAATGGAGGAATGATACGTTTCATGGAGCCAACTCACCATACAAGCCATAAACTGCATTTCTTCCAGAATAAGCTTCTAATATGTTTAATCCACTATTAACTTTTTCCCCTGACATTCAAACCTGAATATCGTTTTAATAATACATGCAGTTAAACATATTTTTTCTTTATGACTTTTTGTTCCTTTGCATTCATCTTAAGGCCTTCCACCTTAGTGTCAATACAACTTTTAAAATACGAAATTATTGAACAGTTAGAAGATAAAGATTTAGTGAATGAGAGCAGGGAACCAAAATGGTAAGAAGAAAGACCGGACATTGCTACAGAAGGGTTGCGAGGAAAATGTTGCAAGAATAAGGAAATAGTTGATAGTATAAAATGCTTCAGAACAAATGAACCTGAGAAATGTACACTGACTTTAGTATTATGAGGTATTGTGTGATCTTCAAAATCTACGCTGTGTTCTATGCTGTATTCTGGGCTGTTCCATGTTAGCACTGATACCCTGCCTTTCAGTTTGTATAGCATATAATAGTATAGTATATATTAAATATATATTAGTAGTATATAATAAATTTTGCATTTTTATTCACAAGGCTTTATATTTACATTATATATAAATTTATTGGAAGTTTTTTAATGTGTAAAGTTTTCACAGAAATTGCTGCATCCTTTTTTCCATTGCCATGGTTTTCTCTGAGTGGAGTACACACCCCCATATTGTTGATGTTAGATTTAGCCATGTGGCTTGCCTTGGCCAGTGGAGTAAGTTTGAAACCCTAAGAGGTGTCATGTGTTTCTACTCATTTCTATTGCTTTTTGCCATCAGAAATAAAAAGAACATGACTTGAGCAGTGAATCTAATGCACAAACTAAAGCAGAGCCACCCCAGACAATCCACAAATACAGGAGAAAATTAAATGTTGTCATAGCAACATTTAGAAGCTTAGAGGTTGCTTGTCACATACCATTATCACTACAATAAAGTAGTATACATTTGGTAAATATTTATGGAAGTAAAGTGATAGTAATAATTTGTGTACAGTATAAATCCTTTTAAAGGAAATAATATAAGTGGTTCTTTTTCTGCATTATTGTAATGTTTACCCTAACTTCTGAAAAAAAAAAAACCTATGTAATTATGGGTATTAGTTTAGTAGTACTACTGTAACAGAATTGCTACAAGTTTAGTAACTTAGAACAACCAAATGTATTATCTTGCAGTTCTGTAGGTCATAGGTCTGACACATCTTGCTTGGCTAAAATCAAGATGTTAGAAGGGCTATATTCTTTTTGGAGGCTCTAGAAACACCCTTGTCTTCTGCAGCATCTGGAGGTTGTCTACATTCCTTGCCTTGGGGACTCCTTTCTTTGCCTTCAAAGACAAAAATGTCAGGTCAAGTCCTTCACACACTGAATCTCTCTGACCTACTCTTCTGCCTCTCCTTCCACTTTTAAGGACCTGGTGATTACATGGGGGCACCAGATAACCCAGGGTATTCTCATTTTAAGGTCAATTGGCACCATCTTCAAACTTATTTCTCTACTGCCTATGTAGTGGGGTGAATGGTGGTCCCAAACATATGTCCATTTGGAACCCATGAAATGTGACTTTATTTGGAAGTCACATTAACTTTGAAGATGTAATTAAGGATCTTGACATGAGATTATTCTGGATTAGAATAGGCCCTATATTCACGACAAGTGTTTTTTATAGAGAAGAAAAGGGGAGAAGACACAGGAAAAATCCACGTAAAGACTGAGACAGATTGGAGTTACATAAACTCAAGGCAAAGAGTGCACAGCCACCAGACACTGGAAGAGGCAAGAAAGAATTTCCCCCTAGAGCCTTCAGAGGGAATTATTATCCTATCAACACCTTTATTTTGTACTTCTGGACTTTAGAGCTGTGAGATAGTAAGTTTCTGCTGTTTATGTAACAAGTTTGTGGTAATTTGTTATGTGACAGCACTAGAAAATGAATACATCATATCAAATAGGATAGTTTTAGGTTCCAGGCATTAGGACATAGCATTTATGAGAGCCATTATTTTGTCTACCATATTATATGACTATACTAAGTATCTGTAACTATACAATCTAACGTCATCATACAAAATCATTTTCATATAGAGACCCAGTATGTGTATATGTGTATATATGTGTGTGTGTGTATATATATATGTGTGTGTGTGTGTGTGTGTATATATATATATATATATATATGCTCAATGTCCATATTCATTGCTTCAACCCAGACAAAATAAAATAATATCACCTTATTTTATTAACATTACTTAATTAATTTAATAATTTAATGAATGATTTTAACATTAATAATCAATTCTATTTAAAAGTATTCAAATATTATCTCTTTCATTATCTATTGCTCTATAACAAACCTCTCCATGACTTAATAACAGAATAAATTTTTTACTTTCTCATTCTTCTATGGTCAGGAATTTGGGCACTGTATGGTAGGGATCATTCAGTCAGCTGCATTCAGCTGGTGGCCTGACTTGTTGGAAGATCTAAGAAGACTTTCCTCACATGCTTGCCACTTTGATATTTATCCACAAGGCCAAACACTCTGTCTGTGTCTGTCACCCTCTCCCAAGGTGGCTAGCTTTGGTTTCCTCATAGTATGGTGGTCTTAAAATTGGCAAACTTCACTCATGGCTCCAAGAATGCTGAATGTGTTATGACACACCATCGTGCTCCCATGTTCCATCAGGCAATGCTGGCCCCAGGGACAGCCCAGTGTCAAAAGGAGGAAGAACTGGCACAACATTTTTTTCAGAGGAATAGATAAGGAGT
>JAQQST010002127.1:0-10779 GCA_028646485.1 Cryptoprocta ferox
AATAATACTAATAACAATGACCACTTAATATGTGCCAGGCACAGTTTTAAGGACATTCTGTGCATTATTTCATTTAAACTTCACAGCAACCCTATGAGATCATGACTGTCATCATCTTCATCATCATCATCATCATCATCATCATCATCCAGAAGGAAGAAACTGAGGCTTCAACTCCTAGAATGGCTTTAAGCTGGGATTTGAACCCAGGCAGTCTGACACCAGAGATGAAGTATGCAACTGTGGCACTATACTGCTGTCCAAAGGACAAAGGAGCAATATAAGTTCTTTTTTTAAATTTTTTAAATGTTTATTTAGTTTTGAGAGAGAGAGAGAGAAAGAGAGAGAAAGAGAGAATGAATGGGGAAGGAGAAGAGAGAGAGGAGACAGAGGACCTGAGGCAGGCTCCCTGCTGACATCCAAGAGCCTGATGCAGGGCTCTAACTCATGAACTACAAGATCATTACCTGAACTGAAGTTGGAAGCTCAACCGACTGAGCCACCCGGGCACCCCTAAGTTCTTTTTGAAGTAAATAGATTGAGGCAGTGTAATGTTAGGGTTAGGTCCTAACTTAAAATCAACAGTTTAAGTGCAACCTCTACTACTACTAAATATCTTTGGGCCTTAGCTTCCTTAGCTTCCTCAGCTGTAAATTGGAAATAAAACTATTTCTTAGAGTTGTGATAAAGCTTAGAGAGATAATACATGAAAATCACCCAGGGCAATGCTTAACCCAAGGTAAATATTCAGTAAATATGAGCAATTGATGTTATTAACTATGCTCCCTGCAGGATTTGCCTAGCAATACAGCTCCGCATGCCCCTTCTCAGGGAAAATAAATTAGAAAAGAGAAAACATTTATAAGCTGTAGGGAAAATTAAGAACTGGGCTGAGCAACAATTCCAGACACCCCTTCCCACCTCCTGGGTGTGTGGGAGGCTGGGGGTGGGAGGGAGGTGAGTACTAGCATTATCAATATCACCATCTCCTTCTTCAAGGAACAGATGCTAGCAGGCTGCCCCCAGCTTCTGGTCACTTATAGCCAGAGTGAGAATGCTCTTTTTTCTTAAAGAGTTTTTTTCCCTATATCCTTTTCACATAGGTCGCTTTATTTTTCATATCAACCCTATGAGATATCGGAAAAGGAGGATGGAATCTCAGATGTGTTGAGTGTCTTTTATGTGCCAGACAGAATACTGGACACTTTCCATCAGTGATTTCATTTCATCCTCACAATACCACTGTGAAGTTATCCTCACTTTAAAAGTGTCCTGAATCCAGTGAGGGTTGCTTCTTTTCTTAAATACGTTTTCCTTTTATTGCACATATCCAGCACAACCCTGGCCAGAGGTTGTGTCCTCTTGATGATTTTCTATAAACCAAAATATTCTGAAATATCTCTGTCCTCAACACACTGATCTTTGCATAATCCCAAGGCTCATAAATTGAGAGTAATTTGTCCCCAGTGGATCTGAGATCAAATTATGATTCTGCTTATTAGCTATATGATTCTGTGCTAGTCACCTAACCTCACCTCTAAAAATAAGGATTCAGCACCTCCTACTCCAAAAGGTTGTGAAAATTATATAACTTTCATAAAAGTGCTATCAGGACACTTCATGGAAACATTGTTTTAAATAGAATAGCAATAGAATGCCTATAGAAGGACATATAGAATATGTAGATAGAAGGGCAATAGAATGTCTATATCCCTGACCTTCAATCAGGTAGGACTCCAGATATGCAACTGTGATTGGTGACTTTGGGAATGTTGAGGGTACAAAGAACACAGAAATTCCCTGAATTGATTGTGGAGGAAATGGCCTTTTCACCATTATCAACGTGTGATTTATATCATCATGGAGACATCTAAATCCTTTACAATCATATACTGCTCAAAGCAGTTTCACCTATATTGTTTCATGTGACATTCACTAAAACCCCCCAAGAATTAGTCTTTATCATTTAAATTGTCCCACTGGCTTTGTTACTCTTTTCCCCTTCCTGGAAGTGGCCCATCTGAATTTGCAAAATCCTTCCCATCTTCCCTTCAAGCCCCATCTATTATGAAGGCCACACTTTGGCCAAGAATCCAGCCCTAAACTCCCAAGATCAGTCTTCTTTCTGCTTTCTGAATTCACACAGCACTGTACCTTACACAACCCTGTATTCTAGTCATTTATATACTTGTCTTAACCTCTGCCCCTCCGCCCTACCTTCTTATTAAACCCACAAATTCTTCAAAGGGAAGAATGAAGAAGGAAGGAATGATTTCTTTGTTTTATGTCCGTCGGGCTTTAAATGGCTTAAATGGCTTTTTATTATTAAAGATTTCACATGTATGTTTATATATAAAGTAAAGGGAATTTATAATGAACACCCATGTACCAATCACCCAGCTTCAACAATTATTGCATCTATACCTCCACTCCTTCTGCCTTCTCACTCTGGATTAAAGTAAATCCCAGATAGCCTGTCATTTCACCCATAAATATTCCAATAGGGACACCATCTTTTGCATTACTGTGTCTCTTACAACAGGAAGATCATTTTCATCTGTGCTCCTCACTACTGGGAGCACATCAGAAGATAATTTCTGAGCACCTACTATGTGCCAGACCTTGTGCTTGGCTCAGGAGGTTCTGTCTGAGCAAAGGGGGCACACCAGAACCAAGCCACGATGTTCCAAACCAAGAATTGCTTACAGTTCCAGACAGTGAACATGAGGTGCACGTGGAGCCCAGGATCGGGAATCAAATTGCACTAACTGAATTGAACGGAATCGGTTTTCTCTCAGGGAGACCCGGAGTTTGAACTGGCCATGACACAGGGGTTCTCCAGCTGCAAGGCGCTGCAAAGGCGGAGGTGCGGTGGAGGTCTCCTGCGGGAGACTGGGAAGACAGCCAGAGCCCGCTGAGGGTGCAAACTGCAAGCAACAATGCAGTTTAATAGACCAGCAGAACGCTGAGCGCCAGGGCCCGAGAGGGGCCCCAGGGTTCAGGTGTGGGGCAGGGGCGCAGGGCGCTGTACAGGTTGGGCACCTCCTCCCCAGGTCTTCTCAATGCGGCCGGTTGCCCTTGACTGCTGCCAGTTCCTGCTCCAACTGCCGCTCTTCCTGATAGAATATCTCCGAGCAGGGAACAGCACAGAGCAAGGAAACACCTGTTTCCAACAAGAAAAGAGGTAGGGGGAAGCCCCCACCAGGCTTCCAATGACCTCTCATCGCGTTTGCTCTCCGGAGCCTTGTAAAAGCGCGCCCAGAAAGCCAGTGCAGATCATTTTTCAAAAAGATCACTTTCTATTTCTTACTCTCCCCTACTTTTCCTAAACTGTAAACGTCCCTTTAAAAAATATGTCTTCTTTTCTCGGCGGGGTTTTCCGTTCCTCCCAGACCCCTTAAAGACCCCGGCTTGGTGCCCGCAGGGACCGCTACCAGCTCCATTCCCAAATTTTGCAACTTCTCTCGCTTCCGTGTTTTTCACTTACACAGCCCCCGCTGACCTACAGATAGGGAGTGGGACTGGGGATGGGCAACAGAACAAAGAAACCAGGGAGCCCCTGTCCCAGGCCAGGCGCCCGTTCTGCAGTTTTCGACCAGCCGGTGAACAAGAAGGGGTCAGGAACGCGTAACCCCCCCAGCCCGGGTCTCAAGCCACTTACCAAAGGCGAGAAGCCAGAGGACGCGTGGGAGGTGGGAACTGCCCCTCCACGCCACAGGCCTGAGTGGTCGTGGGCGCCAACAGCCACCACGCACTGGGCTCCGTTATTTCATCAGCAGTTTCAGAAAAACCTGCCAAAAACAGTTATGCTTCACTGCAATGTGTAGCTTTTTCCTGCCTTTTTTTCATAATAAAAGAGGGAGTGAAGCTCGCTAGCATTCTCCTCCCTCACCCCCTCCCTCCCAAAAGAGCCAAATGGATACAGGGGGGGGGGGAACCCCACACACCAATCTCCGAGGGGATGCCAGTGAGGTGTGGCTTGTATTTAAATATCCAATATGTCAATGTAAGGGGAGTGGGTATGTATATAAAGAGCCGTTTGCATCTGATAGCTCGACGAAGCCAGCTATGAGAGGCCTAGGGAGATGGATGCGTAGGGGAAGCGCCACTTTGACTGAGAGCAAGGTCAGGAACTCGTTGCCCCGCCGCTGAGAAGTTCCTTGGATGCGAACAGACGTCGACTGTAGCTAGGCAGAGCGCGGAGCGAGCGAGGGAGCGAACGAGCGCCGCCGGGTCGCCAGCGCTCGCTGAGGGGAGAGGTAGTTCGCGCCCCGAGGCCCCAGCTCGGCCCCGCGCACCCAGCCATGGCGGAGGTGGGGGGGGTCTTCGCCTCTTTGGACTGGGATCTGCATGGCTTCTCCTCGTCTCTGGGGAACGTGCCCTTAGCTGACTCCCCAGGTTTCCTGAACGAGCGCCTAGGCCAGATCGAGGGGAAGCTGCAGCGCGGCTCGCCCACAGACTTCGCCCACCTGAAGGGAATCCTGCGGCGCCGCCAGCTGTACTGCCGCACCGGCTTCCACTTGGAGATCTTCCCCAATGGCACCGTGCACGGCACCCGCCACGACCACAGCCGTTTCGGTGAGGACGCGGCCGGGAGGGACGGGAAGCGAGCGGACTGCTCTCTGGGGAGTCGACTGCTCCGGGCTCTGGTGTGGGACCCACGGGCCGCCCCCAGGCCGGTGCCGTCCGGGCCCGTCGAGGCTGGAGACCGCCAGGGACGCGGGGCAGGCGGGATCGAATGGTGCAAACTTGAGCAGCGTGGCGTCAGGGCGCCTGGCACCCTCAGACGCTCTAGGGAGGAGGCGGGGGCGCCTTGAGGTGCGGCCTTTCTTTTCCCCACTCCACCCTTCTTCCCTCCCCCATAGCAAGGGGATCATTCTGACGACGCTGAGCTTAGGATGAAAGCAGGTGGAGCCGGAGGAGGGTAGGAGCATGAGCGGAGGAGGCCAGGGACCATGGCTGTAGCGCAGGTCGACCCTCTAGGGCATCAGGGTTGTCGCGGCAGATTGTCTGGAGCAGAAGCCTTCGCGGGCTAGGGACGTGGTGGGTGGGCGGTCCGTGCCGGAGGGGCTTTTGGCTGACAGGGACTCGGCAGCCGTGGCACCTACCTGCCTTTGGCTTGCTCTGACTGGGGTGGAGGCCAATCCCGGGAGCAAGGCATGAGCTGGGTGTCGGAGAAACTGGGAAACCCTCTCTCTGTCCACTGTGTAAGGGCACAGCCCTAGGTCAGCTTTTGCCTAGATATACCTCTGGACTCCTTGCCTCACAGGGAGAAAACGGTCCCGGGCCCAGTCCTGGGCCCACTCCCAGCCCCAGAAACAGGTGTCTCCTGGGCCCACGACAGGAAATGTACAACCTCCATCCAGGATTTTCTCTGCCCAACACCCCGCAGATTGTTTAAAGGGCACAGCTGCCTGTCTGACATACAAAACATAATTAGTATAAACCTTGATGTTTGGAGATCATTAGGTTTCAAAATAAATGTGTTCATTCCTCAGTAATTTGGTCATTTTTATATTCAATTTCCTATTCTCTGTTAAACCATAATTCAGGTGCTGTGACAGCTACCTTTACTTGGGATCCCCATACCCCAGTGCCCTATGGAACCTATGGCCCAAGGACACCTTCTATCCCTAAGCCAGTAAGAGGCTTTGCCTACCCTCAGGCATGATACCTATTCACTTGTTTATCCCACCCACCCCCATTCCCCCCAAACCTCCCCATACTCTTATTCCCCTGCCTTGCTAGAGCTGCATCTAGAGTGCACAGTAAAAGGAGAGGGGGAGGCACAGAGGCCAGTTTCTGGGCAAGGCCAAGTCTAGCAAACAACTTGGGGTCGGGGCTGGGCTTCCTTGCTAGGAGCAAGGAGGAACCCTAATGAGATCTATGTCATCTTGGAAAAAAAGCACTCACAGAGCTGGAGTACAGTGGGTTGTGTGTGGGGTGAGAGTAATGGAGGGGTGCAGGTGTCTGTATAACTTTGCAGCAGGTCCTCAAAAGGGTGATAAGGTGGGGTCAGGGAAGAGGGAGTATTAACTTGGCTCCTCTCCCTTCCATCACTTGTGACTTTGCAGTTCCCTTTTGTTCTTCTTCAGAAGGACTGAGATTCCCACCCTGGCCTCAGAACCTCCCAAAGCCTCCCAGAAATGGCCTAAAGATATTGGGGTAGCCCATTCCTGATATATAAAAAGAGAAATCATGCAATGATGGAGAAATGTAGGGTGGAGGGCAGCAGAGGTGGAGAAACTGTGACCTTGGCTTCCAGCAGCTAGTGTTTGTCTGACTCTGTGCCTAAGCTGAGCCCAATAACCTACAAGGTCAACATGAATTAGTAATAGGCTCTTGGGATAAGTGGTCTTTAATTACCTCCCTAAGGACACATCTTGATTTCTTTTCATCTCTCAGACCTGCTAAGGGTAAGTTTCAGGAGAAACCAAAGGAAATAAAACTGGCAGGAGGAAGGGATGTTTTCATTGCTGCTTAACTGACTGCTTCATTTTTGGTTTTACCTTTTAAAATAACACTGCCTGAGACCACCTCTGTACCACCTTTTCCCTTTCCTCCTTCCCTGGCTTCCTGGCAGTTCCATGTATTTCCTGTAAAGGAAATGATAACTAGTCAAAGCTGTCTCTTTGTAACCTCCGCTGCCAACTTTCAAACACACATTCACTCTTTCTCAGTTTAGCTTTTGGCAAAGAAAGAGGTGGCGTTTGAGTTTGCTAAGTCTCCTCCCTCCACATTTGAGTTAATCAGCCAGGGTATTCAATAAATCGAAACTTTAACATTCCATAAGTGCTTTAGCAGTCAACATTCCAGCAGGGTAAAGTAGGCCAGACTTAAGATATAAAATATTATAGATTTCTGCTTGGGGGGAGGAGGTAGTCTCCAAAGGCCATGTAAAGTAAATAGCTATTTGTTGTAATTGGAGAGCAGGGCCCCCAAGGATTACCCTGGAATCCATGTGTTCAGAATGAGTCAGGCTGAGCCCAAGAGCAGCCACGACTCCAAATAATAACCTGTTGGCATAGCCTATACTCCTCCCTCCCCCACTCCATTCTGCAATCAGTAGTCAGGACTATTTCAATCTCTGCTTGGCTGGTGGCATTTACATGAGGTTCACAGGGATACTGACATTCCTGAGGGGCACCTGTGGACTGGCAGAGCAGAACTTGGGAGCCAGACTGGAGGAGAGGCCTCCCACCAGGTGTGATAGAGCAGGCTAATGCAGCTGGTTCTGTTTTTGAGCAATCTGGTTCTTATTTGTCAAGATGCCAAAGCAGCACTGTCTTGGCCCTGAAGGTCTGAAAGGATGGCTGAGGGAGCTCAGGCAAGTCATGGAACCAGATTCAATGACATGTTAGCCAAACATCTAGCTAGGTTCTGAAGTGGTGGAGCTCAGGACATATCTGTTTTAACTGAGGCCATGGGGAAAATATGTAAGAAGAGCCTGGAAATTGTCAAGAAAAGGCCAGAGGCTGAGATGGTCAGGTCAAGATGAGGCAGAGTAGAGGGAGGTCCTGGACCTTGAAGGGGGTGAGAGTACTGAAGACAAACATTGCCTACTTAATACTTTGCCTCAACACTTTGCTGTTAACACCCCTCTCCAAATGTAACTGGGAAAATGTGAAAATGGCTTGTTTTCTCTCTCCCTTCATGCTGGCTGGGATTCAGGAGGTTTAGGAATATCTGTTGCATCATCATATGCCACTGGGTTCCCACAGTTTGAATCCAGCTAATAGGAAAATTGGCAATGAAAATGATGCCCAAAGACAGCTGGGCAGGGATGATTCCAGCTGTTGGAGACCCCTGTTACTGGACAGAATCCAAGTGACTTCCTGTATGATCTGTCCTTTGGCATCAGGGTTAACAGAGAGTTGGAGAAAAACTGTGGTGACTCAAATGGCCACACCTCTTGGGTTTCATGATTTGTTCTCACACCAGGTCTTGGACGGTGAGATCACAAGCTGCCCTCTGCTACTTAATGAGCTCAGGGTGGTCAGAAACATGAGATATTTAGAGAATGAGGGAACTAATACTTGAAGCTCATAAGTAATCTGTCTAAGCAAAGCAAATAACTGAAGGCTCCAGCAGGTTGGTATCCCTCAAAGTTTAGCACACAGAACTGAATCATGACCTGGTTTCTTGTTTCCTTACCAGACTGGCCACTCTCCTTTGAACACACTCCTGTTTTTCCATATACCTCTTTAAACACAGTAGAACTAAAACCAGTACACTCAGTGTGGTCTAAGGCAGAACAGAGGGGGGCTGTCTCGTCCCTTATGCCAGTTACTAGACCTCTACCAGTGCAACCTTAGATCACACTAGCTTTTTTTTTCACATTAGCTTTTTGATAAATTTTAATTTTTACATGACTAGTTTTACATTAGCTTTTTACATTATTATGAACTAATGCATATTAGTTTTGCATTATCATGAATCACCCATACTGATCTTATTACCTTGTTCAGTCAAATCCCTTAGCCATTGTTGCATATGTTTTGCTAAGCCACATCTCCCCATTCCAAAGGCGGACTGACTTTAATGAAAATGCATAGAAACACAAAAGAATATAACATGTTTTTAAGAAAATATACATGATTGCCTGAAGTATGGAGAGGGGTGGAAGCAGAGTATGGAAATAAAAAGAAATAGATAATTAAAAAGCACTTGTACAGACTAATTATGATAATAGACAATAAAACAGGGAGTATGATTAACTCAACTGTCTACACTTGTGGCTCACCATCCCCCAACAAAACCCTAAACACAAAATATTTTGAGTAATCAGTTTGGGGACCAAAGTGCAGGACTTTACATTTATTCTAATTAAAGCTCATTTTGTTGGAGTCAGTGCATTTTTCCATCCCCTTGAAATCTCTTCAGATTTTGATTGTGTCACCTTCTCAGCTGTACATCTTCTGGAAGTAGGGTAAGCAGTTTCCCTATGTTCTCTTACAAGTCATTTATTAAAATGTTAAACAAGGCAGAACCAAAATCAGACACTTGTGGAATGCAACTAAAGGTTTTGATCCATTAAATCACTTCCTCTTTAACCTCTTCTTCACACCAGCTATTTGTCCTTCTCCTCCTACCATCTTGTGTCAATGTCTTTTCCCAAAACTCCTTTCTTGTGCTATAAGAGTTGGTAACAACCTGATTGATAGTAAAACGTAAAGGATTTCAATGTTAGTGCACCTGGGTGGCTCAGTTGGTTGAGCATCTGACTCTTGATTTTGGTTCAGGTCATGATCCCAGGGTTGTGGGATGGAGCCCCACCTCAAGCTCCATGCTGAGTGTGGAGCCTGCTTAATATTCTCTCTCTGTCTCTCTCTCTCTTTGGCCTTTGGCAGCCAAAGGCTACACTGAGTGTTCTATACAACAGCAGCAGAACTTTTTACATTCTTCATATAGATCCAAGTGGGCCATGGAAACATGTGTCCTAAAGCTGCAATAGCTGCACACCCATCCAGCAGTCCAAATCACTGAAGCTTTTCAGGAGACTTCCCATGGGAGTCTTGAATCTGATTTTAAAATTAACCACTTAATTTTTAAAGTAATTTTAAGGAATCGGTTCCACTCTGTATGTAGATTACATAGGATATTATTACCCTTAAGAATTGCATTTTTGGATGAGAAAAACAGCCAGAATGAGCTCATTTCATACCTTTGGATGCCTCTGTGAGTCAATTATATGAAGTTTTGGTCTGTACACTGAAAACATGGTTAGAGACAGAAACCTCAAAGAGGAATCTAGTTGATGATTATCTTTGTATCCACAGAACAACAGATTGTGCTATCTTAGGACAAATTGTAAAGTCTTCAGCATCACCAGGATTTCAGTTCTGGGTCCTTTTTCCCTCTTAGAAGTTGATTTCTTTTTTCCTCCTACTGCTGCTGGGTAAATGAAAACATTTTCAAATCCTCACCTCTAACCTTGTCAGCTAGAGGGATGTTTCTGAACGTCTTCCGAACTTTCCCCTTAAAGTTGCAACATCTCAAATCAGTATCAAGTCAGTACTACCTGCTAACTCTTGGCCATGGATAAACTTAAAATTCTAAAGAGAGAAGGATAAAATGGCAGGCTTGTCAGCCTGGGGCTGCACTGGCTAAGAGCATTTTATAGGAGAAGGCTCTCACCAGGCCATATTTTGCCTTCTGCCATACGCAAGAAGAACAGACTTAGTGAGTGGCCTGTGTGGCTTTGTTAGAGTCAAGTACAGGCAGTTGACAACCTCATGTGGCTTTAAGGGCATGGGAGCTAAGAGGGTGCAAAATGAATTCAGCCTAGAGGACAACAAGGTGATGCTGTGTGCTCTAGGGAGGAGGGAAGTGACTTTGGGAACATATAGAAATCTAGCCACATTCTTCCATTAAGAAAGCTACCCTCCATACACAAAAATAATCTCAAAATGGATGAAGGACCTGAACGTGAGACAGGAAACCATCAAAACCCTAGAGGAGAAAGCAGGAAACAACCTCTATGACCTCAACCGCAGCAACTTCCTACTCGACATATCCCCAAAGGTAAGGGAATCAAGAACCAAAATAAACTATTGGGACCTCATCAAGATAAAAAGCTTCTGCACTGCAAAGGAAACAATCAAAAAAACTAATAGGCAACTGACAGAGTGGGAAAAGATAGTTGCAAATGACATATCGGATAAAGGGCTAGTATCTAAAATCTACAAAGTACTCACCAAACTCCACACCCGAAAAACAAACAATCCAGTGAAGAAATGGGCAGAAGACATGAAGAGACACTTCTCCAAAGAGGACATC
>JAQQST010002128.1:0-10779 GCA_028646485.1 Cryptoprocta ferox
TCCTCTGTCCGAGCGCCACTGACAGCCAGCAGGGGGCGCTTGGGACCTGCGGAACCGCAGTGTGTGGGCAAGGCAGGGTGGGGTGAGGGGAAGCTGGTGTGTGAGTGCAAGACCCTGACAGCCTTTCCAGCGGACCACAGGCCCCCATGCTGATTGCGGGTTCTTCCAAAATCAAACCTATGGGTACTCCACATCACCAATGAACAGAAAATAAAACAAAGAAAAGCATACCAAAACTCTAACTTTTCCAGATACTCTCTACATTCAACAATTGGGAAGGGGTCCCCAGACTGCCTGCCAGCCCTCCATTTATGTCCCCCCTGCTCCTTACACACACAGCCTTCCTCACCGTCATATCTCACATCAGAGTGATACGTTGGTTCCACACAATGGACCTACATTGACACATTATTATTATCCAAAGGGCACAGTTTTCATTAGGGTTCACTCCTGGTGTTCTGCATTCTTTGAATTTTGACTTATGGATAATGACATATATCCATTATTATAGTATCATGCAGAGTAGTTTACTGCCTTAAAACCCCCTTGCGCCCTGCCTGTTCATCTCTTCCTCCCCTTAGTCCCTGGTAACCACTGATATTTTTACTTTTTCTGTAGTTTCATCTTTTCCAGAATGTCATGTAGTTGGAATCATATTGTATGTCGCCTTTTCATACTGGCTTCTTGTACTTAGTAATATGTATTTAAACTTCCTTCGTGTCTTTTCTTGGCTAGATAGCTCACTCGTTTCTGGTACAGAATAATATTCCGTTGTAGGATGTATTATCTATTCATTCACCCACTCTGATTTATTTTTAATCAGGTTCATGTATTACTAAACCAAAATAATTATTTACATGTAATACAATATCAAATACAAAAAATAGGGAAAAGAGAAAGGACACCAGATAAAAACAAAACCCTCAGAGCACCAAGAAAGCTAGTACAGCTGGATTATTTCCCAATGAAACAAAATTCCATTTTATTTTATTTTTAAGGTTTATCTGTTTATTTTGAGAGGGGGAGCACGTGTGCACACAAGTGGGGGAGGAGCAGAGAGACAGAGAGAGAGAGAGAGAGAGAGAATCCCAAGAAGGCTTTGCACTGTCAGTACAGACCTGATGCAGGGCTTGAACTCATGAACCATGCGATCATGGCCTGAAACCGAAGTTGGCCACTTAACCAACTGAGCCACCCAGGCGCCCCTGAAACAGGATTTTAAGTGACACTAACAGAGTGTGGTAAAAGGCTGTTTGCCATTTCCAGTGTGCTTTGGGACAGAAAACAGAGACATTGATTAATTCAATAAAAGCCTGGTGTATAGATAGCCACTCAGTGATCATCCGTATCTGGAAGTTTTAAGCCATCTCAGACTCACTGCGTCTAAACCAAATGCTTCATTTTCACCCCAGACCTGCTCCTTTGCTGATCTGAAAAGTAGTTCCATTGACTTAGTCGGGAGACAGGTGCCTTTTTAAAGTGTTTTTTGGTCATTTAATTTTACCGCAACGCAGTCGAACACATAAAGAGATTGCTTTGGAATTTATTGAGTGTTTTTTAGGCCAAATACATGATTAATTTCTATAAATATACCCCATGTGCTTGAAGAAAATGAGTCCCCCCGCGCACCGCCAGTGTACATTTATCTCTATATTTTGTAACTCAAACTTTTTTTTAAAAAGTTTTAATTAATTAATTAATTTAGAGACAGCGTGAGCATGAGTGGGGGAGGGGCAGAGAGAGGGAGGGAGAAAGAGTCTCGAGCAGACTCCACACTCAGTGCAGAGATCGATCTGGGGTTCGAGTTCAGGGATCATGAGATCATGACCTGAGCCGGAACCAAGAGTCAGACATTTAACCAACTGAGGCACACAGGTGCTCCACAATTCAAAGATGCAGTATTTAGATAATATAATCTTTAGTCTGAGTCTTGTCGGCTTTAGATATCAATTTTTAAGAGGGTTGGGGTAAAAGCTCCAAGTATTGGAATTGATGCTACTGTGGATTATCATTTACTGCCCTACGTACGATGAGTTTATGTCTACTTCCAATCTTTTTTGACCCCTTAAAAATACATAGCATCTTTGTCACATAAGATGCTTCTCCCTTTAACTGTATCAGATACTGAGCTTGAGATTGACACCCCAGGTTTAATATTTGTGGGCTATATCTTTTCCCTATTTTCTAAAAAATGAAGTGACATTCATATAAAATTAACAGTTTTGAAGTGAACATTCTGTGGCATTCAGCAAGTTTACAGTGTTGAACAACTAGTGCTTCTATCTAGTTCCAGAACATTTTCATCACCCTAAAAGGAAAGCCTGTTCCTATTGAGTAGTCACTCTCCATTCCCTCATCCTTTTTTTCTAAACCTTTCCATATTCTTCTGTTTTAATTGAGTGCCTTGATACACCTTACTGTGAGACATTTTTTAAAAATATTTTATTTTTAAGTAATTTTTACACCCAAATTGGAACTTGAACTCACAGCCTTGAGATCAAGAGTTGCATGCGCCACCGACTGAGCCAGCCAGGAGCCTCAAGACATTTGTTTCTTATTTAAATCAAATCTAAATACTTTTTTAACTGGTGATTTTAGCCCAATTACATTTTACTCATACATTAAGAGTAATTCTTATATTAGAAGTTTATGGCTCCTGTGATGGGTCACCTGGGTGGCTCAGTTGGTTGAGCATCCGACTTCAGCTCACATCATGATTTTGAGGTCCGTGGGTTCAAGCCCAGCATCGGGTTCTGTGCTGACAGCTCAGAGCCTGGAGCCTGCTTCGGATTCTGTGTCTCCCTCTCTCTCTGCCCCTCCCCTGCTCATGCTCTGTCTCTCCCTCTCTTTCAAAAATAAATAAACATTAAAAAAATTTTTTAAGTTTATTACCACCAACTTTTCATATCTTCTATTCACTGTATATTCTTTTTTAATTTCATTTTTCACAGATTTCTTTGAAAAGGTCATTTAAAATTTGGGGGGGGGTGGCACCTGGGTGGCTTAGTCAGTTGAGCTTCCAACATTGGCTGTGGTCATGATCTCGCGGTTCGTGAGCTTGAGCCCTGCATTGGGCTCTCTGCTGTCAGCACAGAACCCACTTCAGATGGGCTCCCTCTCTCTCTGTCCCTCCTCCACTTGTGCTCTCTCCAAAATAAATAAACATTAAAAAATTGCTTTTAATTCCAGTATACTTAACATACAGTGTTATATTACTTTCAAGTGTATAATACAGTGATTGAACACTTGCATATATTACTCAGTGCTCAACATAAAATTTTCTTTCCCACCATTTTATTTGATGATAAACCATCTACAGAGTTCAGTCTCTGTGCTGATCCAGGAAGGAAGAGAAATGTGGGAGGTCTGAATGGCAGCAGGAGTTTCCTTTCAAAGACAGAGGAGAATAACTGAGAACAGTGGAGGCAGCTCAGAGGACTTGCAGTGTCTGAGGGCTGCCAGGGATTCAAACCTCTGATGAAATTTGGGGGTGATGGGAGTTCGTGGGGTCTGGAGCCATGGGGTCTGAATTCTTGAAGACGTCTTTGGTGCAAAATGGTGATTTTATTAAAGCATGGGCACAGACCCATGGGCAGGAAGAGCTGCACTGGGGTCCTGACGGGTAACTTATTATATATCCTCTGGCTGGGAGGGGGTCAGGGATAGAGTAAGTCCCTAAGGAATTTTGGAAGCAACATTTCTAGGACCTAGCTGTTGCTAGGGAAACACCATTTATTACTGTTTAATACAGCCTCAGTCATGAGACCCTTCAGATGCATATCAGGGGCCATAAACTTGGAGTATGATTGCCAGCATATATCTTGGAGCAGTCAAGATAAAGGAAGTTGACTTACAGGATTCTTGAGGTTGGGAAAATGTTAAGCTGAGGTTCTCTTTTGTCCCCAGCAAAGTGTCATCATTAAAGCAGCTGAGCTCCTAGAAGGAGGTCACTCTGCTGGTTTTAAGGATTGTCAATGGGCTGTAGGCAGTAAGGGAGTTTAGTTTTTCATTTGCCTTAGTTTCCCACATTACCAGGGCAAGCACTTAAACCCCTTTCCTTTGTTCTTGAGTAGCTGGAAGTGTCCGAGGAATATCACACACATCCCACGGGGGAGGGGGGTGCCAGCCTGTATTTTGCCTTCCACCTGCCTCATACTCCATCATCACCTCCAGCCAGGCTACAGGAAACAGGTGAGATAAGGGCTGGGCAATGTACACTTTCACTCCACCCCAACAGGCTGGATTATAGGTTTATGGCTCTTCTCCTTTGACCCCATTGGCTTCTGCTCCTAACATTCCTCTGTATGGAAGGCTCAGCTGTGTGTGGAGAATTTTAAATCATTTCCGTAAGTCATGCTTTAGCCTAGGACCTAGCATCCAGGCAGAAGGAGGCTAGGTGGATGTGTCCATCTCTTCTCCCTTCTCAGGAAGAAAAACAGCATCAGAAAATTTACTACCTAGTGGGTCAGAGGATGAGCCTGGAAATCTGTGCCTGAGAATGTGTCCATGGGGACCGGGCAGCTCTTCTTTGCCCCCTGCCCTCCCTTGAATGAATTTCTCCCCAGGATGATGGGAACAAATCCCTGGAAGTTCCTTGCCTGACAGAGACTCTGATCCTGTTTTTGATGGTCACTTTCCTCAACATTATTCCCACAAAGGAGAAAAGACTGGCTTGCTGGAACCTGGTGTGATTGGAGTGACCCAGCACCCCCACAGTGGCCCATCTCACAAACGAAGGAGGCCACCAAGCTGGGGAAGAGATTGGAGAAGGGATGTCCATCGGGTTGGGGCAGCCTGACTGCTGTAGGGAGGGAGTGGGATGCAGAGGGAAGCTGCACCCTCCTCTCATCCCCAGCTTGGGAGGCACTTCCTGTGATCCACCATTGGAAGTTGGAGCTGGACCCAGAGTGATTGAGAGCCTCCTTAACAATGAGCGGGGAGTGAACGGGGTCAGAACACGGGATACCCGAGGCAGGCAGCGTGGCAGTGAGAACACAGGCCCTGGGGTCAGGCAGAGCTGGTTCAAATCCCAGCTCCAACACTGAAGACAGACATTGCTGTGGGTGAGGGAAATAAACTCTGAGCCTCATTTGTGTGATGGGGGCTCTAGATGCACCTACCTCAGAGGCTGCTGGAAGCAGTTTCTAAGAAGACTCAAGGGCAGTGTTTAGATGAAGGACAGGCACATGGAATGTTGTTAATGAATAGCAATGGTGTTCTTATTCATATACCATGGTCACCTGTAGAAGGAAGGGCATCAAGGTGTGCGGGGGATAGAGGATGGGCTTGGGGAAGTGTTTGGAAGGACTAATGAGAAGACTGAGGGAGGAGAGGAGAACTTGTAGAAACAGAGGAAGCAAGTATTGTTACAAGAGTGGCTCACAGGCCAGCAGAACTGGATCTGGCCCCTGGCGCTGGCAGCAAGGCCTTCCTCTACCCTCTGAGGCTGGCCTTACTATCCCCAAACTCCCCCCGCATGTGTCAGCTACTGGCTGTGCAGCTGAGCTCACTGGGGGTAGTTTCTGGCTTCCTGAATGGGGAACACAGGCCAGGCATACGAGACGACAGGGTGAAGGGTCTGGGTCCGGGGACAGTGAGTGGTGGGGGCTGGGCAAATTCCCCCTGGTCCTTGGGTGTCCAATATCTGGGCTGTAAGGGAGAGGCAGACTTTGGATCTGGTGGCATTTGAGGGTTCAGAGAATCCTGGAGCCAGGCTGGAGGCTGAGGACCATGCATTTGCCCTCTCCCCACACCTCCCAGACCTGAAGAGGCTGCCCAGTGGGTACATGAAAAGGTTCTTGTCATCACTAATCATCAGGGGAAATGGAAACCAAAACCACATTGATGTATAGACTTGTCCAGTCACCGTGCTGTTGGCCTGAACCGATTATAACCTTGTATGTCAACTATACGTCAACTTAAATTAGGGGCGCCTGGGTGGCTCAGTTGGTTAAGTGTCTGACTTCGGCTCAGGTCTTGATCTCACAGTTTGTGGGTTCGAGCCCTGTGTTGGGCTCTGTGCTGACAGCTCAGAGCCTGGAGCCTGCTTTGGATTCTGTGTCTTCCTCTCTCTCTGCCCCTCCCCTGCTTGTGCTCTGTGTCTCTTTCTTGCTCAAAAAGAAATAAACACTAAAAAAATAAAAAAAAAATTTAAAAAACACATTGAGTTGTCACCTCACACATGTTAGACTGGCAGTTATCAAAAAGATAAGAGATCACAGTGGCTCGAGAGGATGTAGACAAAGGGGGACCCTCATGCATCCTTGGCAGGATCGTAAATTGGTGCAGTCACTCTGGAAAACAGTATGGAGGTTCCTTAAAATATTAAAACTAGAACTACCAGGTGATCCAGAAATTCTGCTTCTGGGAATTTATCTGGAGAAAGTGAAATCACTATCACATAGCAACATCTGCACCTGCATGGCCATTGCGTCATTGCTCACAATGGCTAAGACACCAAAACAGCCTAGATATAATGTGTAGTGGAATATACATATATTCCCATGTATACGATGGGGTTTGGGGGTGATGGTGAGGGTTCAGAGCCGACGGCCAAGAAAGAATTCTTGAAGATGTCTTTGGTGTAATAAAGGTGATTTTATTAAAGCACAGAGACAGGACCCATGGGCAGAAAGAGCTGTACTGGGTTTGTGACAGGTAAATGATTATATACCTTTAGGTTGGGAGTGGTTCAGGGACAGCGTAAGTCTCTAAGGAATGTTGGAAGCAAGGTTTCCAGACCTTGAGGGGCTAGCTGTTGTTAGAAAAACACCATTTATCCCTGTTTAATAAAACTTCAGTCATGAGACCCTTTAGATGTATATCAGGGGCCATTTGCTTGGAGTATAATTGCTAATATATATTGGGGGTTAAAAACAAAGGAGGTTTGCAAAGGAACTTTTATGTTAAAGTAGACTTACAGGATCCTGGGAAGTCAGGATAATGTTAAGCCAAGATTCCCTTTTGTCCCCAGCAAAGTGTCATCATCAAAGCAGCTGAGCTCCTAAAGGGAGGTCAGTCTGCCTGTTTCAAGGAGTTGTCAATGGGCTATAGGTAGTAAGGGAATTTGATTTTTCATTTGCCTTAGTTTCCCACATCACCATGGCAAGCACTTACACCCCTTTCCTTTGTTCTTGGGTAGCTGGGAGTGTCTGAGGAATATCACACATATTTCCGGTGGGGGGAGGGGTGGTGTGCTAGCTTGTACTTTGCCCTCAGTTTGCCTTATGTTCCCTCATCATATACAATGGAATATTATTCATTCTGTCTTCTATGAAAACATAAATGACCTTGAGGACATTATGCTCAGTAAAATAAGTCAGGGAAAGGCAAATATTGTATGACCTCACTCATACATAGAATGTAAATAAAGCGAAGTCAGAAAAGGAGTAGATTTGTGGTGGCCAGGGGCTGGGGTTGAGGGAAGTGTAACTTTGTCAAAGGTTACTCCACTCATTCACACCTACTACACAGCTCTCAAAACTTTTAGGTGTGGCTGGACCCCACGCTGGCTCCTCAGAAATGATCCACTTCTCTGGGGGTGGAATTCCTGGTCACCAGGCTCATTTCTTATACTTGATGAGACTTGGGGTCCATTGCACCCCATTCCTACTCCCAGTATCATGTGATGGTCCCTTCTGTATCTATCCACCCAACCCTTCTTGGATGAACAGAGCCTGACCAATTTTTGAGGGAATGAGTTTTTGCCGCTTCTTGTGTTGGCCAAAGATGTTGGGACAGTGTGATTTCTGGGTGATTTCCTACAGTGTTGGTTCCTCCCTTTAGGTTGGGAGGGGCTAACCACCATCCTAGGAATTCTCAATAAATTTTTATTCCTTAAAAAAATAAATTAGGTATAGCTATTCCTCTACAAGCAGGAACAGTAAGTACTGGTTTTTGCCATAAAACAAAAGCTTGTGGGTGGTGGGAGAGAGAAGCCCTCTTTCCCCTCTGTGGGCTCCACCATCTAGAGTAATTGCAATGAGGCTTATTTGCTCAAAGACAGAAGGAAATAAAACCACATGTGAATATTGGAAATTTCAAAGCAAGAGAGCTGTGATGCCATGATCTGAGTCCGGAAGTCTCCTCCCCAAATCCTTGCATGTCGTAGGACGGGAGTCAATTGATTTATGGTTTTTGTTTTTTGGGTTTTTTTTGCCTAAAATTTACATTTCTGTCCCTGACAACTGAATCTCCTTTCAATCAGAAAGGAACTTAGGAGACTTCTGCTCCTTCCACATCCAATGAAGGAGTCATTTCCCCACTCACATGGTGGGTGTGACAGACCTCTGTTTGAAGCCCTCCTTACCCCCTGGGGAGGCCATTTTCTCTTTGGATGTCTTTAGTCTTGAGAAAATTCTTCCTCTCCTGGGGCTCCCAGGTCTCAGTAACTCATCAGGTATGGAGAACAACAATCTCATAAATTTAGTTTAATGCCTAGAACACACTGCTTTAAAATCAAGCATACTTTTTATTCCCTGTAAGACATGAATATATATGTGTAACTCTTTGATTATTTGCTCCTATTCTTTTGAGTTATTTTCTTTCCACTTCGAGATAAATGTCAGGAGGGCAGGGACCTCATCTTGCTTGTTCTGTGCTTGAGTTCCCTAGCCTGGATCAAAGAAAGCCCTCAGTCAGTGTTGGTTGAATAAGTGAATGGATGAGTCCTCAAGACATGGGATGGTTGGTTGGCTCAGATACCTACAGGACTCTAATAAGTGGTAGAACAATTTTCTTGATGGGAGAAAAACTCTCTAAAGGACTAACATGCAAGGGAAGCAATTTTCAATTTCTTACTTTCCTTTTTTTTAAATGTTTATTTATTTTGAGAGAGAGAGAAAGCATGAGCAGGGGAGGGGCAGAGAGAGAGAGAGAGAGAGAGAGAGAGAGAATCCCAAGCAGGCAAGCAGGTTCTGAATTGTCACCACAGAGCCTGACACATGGCTCCATCTCATAAACCATGATATCATGACCTGAGCCAAAATCAAGAGTTGGATGCCCAACCCACTGAGCCACTCAGGCACCCTTGATTTCTTTCTAAGTCAGCATGACTGTACATAAACTTTGGCCAAACCAAAAGCTTGATTTATAACCCACAGTCATGCATTGTACATCTGCTTCATGTGAATGAGTGGCTTAAAGGAAAACTATCTTGTCCCTGAGGCATCGATCAATGCTTCTGTTCCCTGAGTTCCTTTACGATAAAACTCATGATTCCTGCCTATGTGCTGTGCACTGCATATAGTGCTAATCTATAATCCATTGTCATTTGGGCCTTTACAAGACATAAAAAATATACAACCCTGGAATGGTTCACTCTCAGGAGCACTATCTGTGAAGATCATGTTTCCCAGGCAGCTGTCCTAACTTGGGCTAGAAGAAAACTCTCTAACTTTTAAAGATTCTAAAAGGTTTGTTCATTTTGTGTTGGCACTCCCTAGCATTTATTGAGCATGCACATGCACCGCACTACAAGGCAGGTGCTATTATTGTTTGCTTTCCCACCTGGAGATGGAGGCTCGGAGAGGTCAAATTTACTTCACCAAGTTTACACAGCCAGAGTGGCAGGGTCAGGATTTGAACCCATGTCAGTCTGCTGTGAGTCAGTGCCCTAAAGCAGGAAGCTATCCATGTTACCATACAAGCATCCTCTTTCCTATTACTCTGTGTTTAAGAACCTGAAGAGACATGAACAATTTGCACTGGTGGCCAGCTGTTCTGTTTTTTGTTTTTATTTTATTTTTTATTTTTTAATGTTTATTTATTTATTTAAAACTTTTTTTCAATGTTTTTATTTACTATTGAGAGACAGAGAGAGAGAGACAGAGCATGAGCATGGGAGGGGCAGAGAGAGGTAGAGACACAGAATCCGAAACAGGCTCCAGGCTCTGAGCTGTCAGCACAGAGCCCAACGCAGGGCTTGAACTCATAAACTGTGAGATCATGACCTGAGCTGAAGTTGGACGCTTAACCAATTGAGCCACTCAGATGCCCCTAATGTTTATTTATTTTTGAGAGAGAGACAGAGAGAGCGACAGAGCATGAGCGGGGGAGGGGCAGAGAGAGAGGGAGAGAGGGAGAATCCCAAGCAGGCTCCAGGCTCCGAGCTGTCTGCACAAAGCCCCAAGCAGGACTCAAACCCACAAACCCAGAGATCATGACCTGAGTCGAAGTCAGATACTCAACCAACTGAGCCACCCAGGTGCCCCATCTCTGTTTAATAAATGAAATAACAAATTAAAGAACAAGAAGAAAACAAAAGAAAACAAGTCCCCAGAGAATTCAACTGAGGTGATGTCATGGGATCTCCTTAGCCAGCAACTGGAATTTATCTAAACCCTCCACTTCCAGCCCCACCCCAACATTCTCTGTGCCTTCAGTCAGGGCTCCTGGGCATGCTTCCTTGAGAACACAGACAGATTAAAAATATTAAAATTCCAGACGTAACTGGAATTAAGGAGCCCAGTGGGACATGCACCGGGACAATCCGCCAAACTCTGCTGACATAATAATCCCTAGAAACCAATTCCAAGTTTTGTTAGTGAATGAGCCATGGGATTTTCAGTGACACTTAAGGGCTCATTAAAAGTTGGCTCACAATTCCCCACCCTCCACTTCATTTGTGGAAATTAAAGAGTCTCTGTGGACCAGCCACAGAGCCGCAGGCTGGTGAGATCTGATGCACGGCTCAGGGCTAAGGTGGAGACAGAGCCACCGACTCACCCCACTCTGGAGAACTGGTCCCCAGAGAGTTTTCTGACTTAGGTCCAAGCCCAA
>JAQQST010002129.1:0-10778 GCA_028646485.1 Cryptoprocta ferox
AGGAAAGAAAAGGTAACAGAATTGGCAAAGATGAAGTCAAACTTTCACTTTTCACAGGTGACATGATACTCTACATGGAAAATCCGACCGACTCCACCAGAAGCCTACTAGAACTGATCCATGAATTTAGCAAAGTTACAGGGTACAAAATCAACGTACAGAAATCGGTTGCATTTTTATACACCAATAATGAAGCAACAGAAAGAGAAATTAAGAAACTGATCCTCTTCACAATTACATGAAAAACCATAAAATACCTAGGAATAAACCTAACCAAAGATGTAAAAGACCTGTAGGATGAAAACTATAGAAACCTTATGCAGGAAATTGAAGAAGACACAAAGAAATGGAAAAACATTCCATGCTCATGGATCAGAAGAATAAACATTGTTAAATTGTCATTATTACCCAAAGCAATCTACACATTCAATGCAATCCCAATCAAAATTGCACCAGCATTCTTCTCAAAGCTAGAACAAACTACCCTAAAACTCGTATGGAACCACAAAAGACCCTCAATAGCCAAAGTAATATTGAAGAAGAAAACCATCTGTCATCACAGTCCCAGACTTTAGTCTTGACTACAAAGTTGTCATCATCAAGACAGTATGGTATTGGCACAAAAACAGACACATAGACTAATGGAATAGAATAGAGAACGCAGAACTGGACCCACACATGTATGGCCAATTAATCTTTGACAAAGCAGGAAAGAGTATCCAATGGAAAAAAGACAGCCTCTTTAACAGATGGTGCTGGGAGAACTGGACGGCAACATGCAGAAGAATGAAACTAGACCACTCTCTTACACCATACACAAAAATAAACTCAAAATGATGAAGGACCTGAATGTGAGATAGGAAACCACCAAAACCCTAGAGGAGAAAGCAGGAAACAGCCTCCTTGACCTCAGCTGCAGCAATTTCCTACTCGACACATCCCCAAGGGAATCAAGAGCAAAAATGAACTATTGGGACCTCATCAAGATAAAAATCTTTTGCACAGTAAAGGAAACAATCAAGAAAACGAATAGACAATCGACGGAATGGGAAAAGATAGTTGCAAATGACATATCGGATAAAAGGCTAGTATCCAAAATCTACAAGCAACTCACCAAACTTCATACCTGAAAAATAATCCAGTGAAGAAATGGGCAGAAGATATAATAGACCCTTCTCCAAAGAGTGTTGGGAGCCATTTCTGAACTCTCTAAGTTGAGAAAACTCCTTGTGAGGTAAGGCGGGTTTTCAAGGCCTCCTACCGTCAGATGGTGACCGATGTCTACCCCTCCATTCAATTATTTTTGCTAGAGCACCGACCCCCCAGGCACCTTGTTGATTGGTATAGGGAGTGACTTGTCCACTTATTCTAAAATATGAAGATTGCACCTTGTAAAGGAACTTACTGTAGGAATTTCTTCTTTTGTGATTATAGGAGCAAATATTGCATTTCCTGAGAAACCTGCTTTACTCCCACTCAAGAAAACAGGCTCTTTACCCCTGCTCACATAGAACTAACTTTTGCTTTTGCTATGCTAAAAACATTGCCTTGTATTTGAGTGCTGAAGATACTTCCTTCTCCATATGATAAGCATAAATCACCCACATCAATCACTATTGATAAAGATTATGCATGAGTCTTCTACCAATCTATGTTCTGGGAAATTTTTACATACCAAAGAAATTTGTCATCAGAAATCATTGTCTAAGGCAAATGCCACTTCTGTGCTGGGCCCATATATTTTTTCCATAAATAAAGCTGATTCTCTGGTCAGAGTAGAGATGCCTGCCTGGTGATCAGAAAGAAACTTGTGGCTCTCTCATTCCCTCCCCCCTTTTGCCTACACCGTCCATCCTTCAGGGATGCCCTGGACCTGCTGGAGCTGGACTCCAGCAAAAGAGGACACCCAGATGGCCAACAAACACATGAAATGATGCTCAGCGTCACTCATCATCAGGGAAGTACAAATCAAAACCACACTGAGATACCACCTCACGCCGGTCAGAGTGGCTAAAATGAACAAATCAGGAGACTATAGATGCTGGCGAGGATGTGAAGACACGGGCACCCTCCTACACTGTTGGTGGGAATGTAAACTGGTACAGCCGCTCTGGAAAACAGTGTGGAGGTTCCTCAAAAAATAACAATAGAACTCCCCTATGACCCAGAAATAGCACTCCTAGGGATTAACTCAAGGGATACAGAAGTGCTGATGCACAGGGGCACAGGTACCCCAATGTTCATAGCAGCACTTTCAACAATAGCCAAATCATGGAAAGAGCCTCAATGTCCATCAATTGATGAATGGATCAAGAAGATGTGGTTTATATATACAATAGAATACTACATGGCAATGAGAAAGAATGAAATCTGGCCATTTGTAGCAATGTGGATGGACCTCAAGGGTGCCATGCTAATTGAAATAAGTCAGGCAGAGAAGGACAGATACCATATGTTTTCACTCATTGGTCTAACAGGAGAAACTTAACAGAGGAGCATGGGGAGGAGAAGGGGGGAAAAGGAGTTAGGGAGAGGGAGGGAGGCAAATCATGAGAGACTCGAATACTGAAAACAAACTGAAGGCTGAAGGGGGAGGGGAAAAAAGGAAGGAGTGTGATGGACATGGAGGGAGGCACTTGTGGGGAAGAGCACTGGGTGTTATATGGAAACCAACTTGACAATGAACTATAATAAATAAATATAATTAACCAAATATATAAATGCATATGATCGGCGTATCAAGTTTCCCTCAGAGCCTCTACTCCAGCCTTCCTTCCTTGCTCCCAGTCTTCTCTCTATATTTGTGCCTCCACATCCAACATTATTTTCAAGAGTATGGATATTGCAAAAGAAGAGAACAAAATCTCTACTCTCAAGAAGGCACATCCAGGATTCAATCCTCCTGGAAAAATGAACTAGTGTACCCAATTGCCAGGGTTTTAGAAAGATTAACTCAGACAATGTATGTAAGATTGTCAACCCAGTGTCCTGGACACAGTGCATCCTCATGAAGTAACATGTAGAAGGTAAGAAATATCCCTTTCATGGATGAGTACACATATGTACTCCAAAGAGCCGTATTCAGACACAACTGCCTTATCTTTTCCTTTCCCAACTTGCAGGGAATGAGCAGAGAATGCCATCTTTTCGAAAGCAGTTAGTAGTCTTCACTGGGAACAGCAGTGTTTGTGTTCAGATAGGATGGTTGGGTAGAAGGGACTCAGGGGTGCTCTTCTGCTTTCTCTAGTTTAGTGCTACTGGAGATGGAGTCTGGGCACAGCAACCTCAGTGGTTGTTAAAAGTACAAAATAATGACCTTCATGTAGACCTAAGGAGTCATGATATCTAAGTATGGGCCCCAGAATCTGTTTTTAATGGGAATCTCAAGTGATTTGTGTATACATGAAATTTTGACAGCAATGTTGAAAATGTCATTCTTAGCTTTGAGTTTATATTGAGATCCCCGTGTAGTTTTTTGAAATACTATCTCTAGTGTCTCAACCCCAAAGTCCTCGCACTTAGACCTCGATGGGGCCCAGCATCAATTAGGTCTTAATGAAGTGGCCCAATTATTCCACTGTGAGGCCAATGTAAATGCTGAGGTTTCCAGTACATTTAAGAGCACAGACTACCGTGTCTGGTCCATGGGGAAGCCTCTATGTGGTGGGCTGCAATGTGTAAGTTTTGATAGGGGATGGTCAGTCTGCCTCACATTCCTGATGTTATGCCAGACTTTGCGTCTCCAGGAGATAAGTGCAGCCATAATTGGGACAGGAGTAATTCTCCACTGAGAATCTCCCTATGTGTACATATTTTCACATGTCCCCAAAAGCATGTCAGATCACAAAGACCCTCACTGGCCATGGGGAGGCTTTGGGATTTCACTGTGAATGCCATGGAAGACACTGGCACAGAGGGTAAGCCTTAGAGGATGTAGGAGCAAGGGAAGAGTGAGACAGGCAAGTCCTTCCATGACCATCAGCAAAAATAAACCTAGACTTCCAGAATCGTTCCATTCAAGCAGAGCTTCCCAGACAACATTTTAAGGTTGGGTTTTCTCCTTTGACCTTTGGCCTTCCCTTGTGTCATCTGCTTCATTCATTCCCACTTACCTGGGTGTGTGATTACTCTCTCCTTTCTCTTCATGTGCCAGGGCTCTTTCCTTTTCAAAAATCTTAACCAGAACTACTCTAGAGACAGCAAGACCTATTTATAGGAAAAAAGGATACATGACCCTGCTGGAGAATCTACAATTTCAAATCCAGCACTATGCTCTGTAGAGAAGAGAACACATTACACATTATAGAAAATTTTGTCTCCAAATGCTGTTTCCTGATAGCCTCTTTAGAACACTTAGGAAGGCTTTCCAATATTTATCTCCTTAATTCCACTTCCAAGTACCACTGAATCAAGAATAATGAATATCGGGGCACCTGGGTGGCTCAGTTGGTTAAGCATCTGACTTCAGCTCAGGTCATGATCTCACAGTTCCTGAGTATGAACCCCACATCAGGCTCTGCACTGACAGTGTGGAGCCTGATTGGAGTTCTCTCCCTCCCTCACTCTGCCCCACCCCCAACATGTACATACACACTCTCTCTCTAAATAAGTAAACTTAAAAAAAATTTTACAGGGGTGCCTGGGTGGCTCAGTCGGTTAAGCGTCTGACTTGAGCTCAGGTTATGATCTCATGGTTTGTGAGTTCGAGCCCCGTGTTGGGCTCTGTGCTGACAGCTCAGAGCCTGGAGCCTGCTTTGATTCTGTGTTTCCCTCTCTCACTGCTCCTCCCATGCTCATGCTCTGTCTGTCTCTCTCTTAAGAATAAATAAAAAATTTTAAAAAAAATTTTACAAAAGAATAAGGAATATATATCCGATTCTAAGATGTTGACAACAATTTCCTATGCCATTTAGTTTCAAAAATTATCACTAATTCACAGTGAAGGCAACAGAGAGCCTCAGGGAAGGGGAAGGTTCAAGTCAAGATAAAACATCATGAATACTTCCTTCCTTACACTAACAAATGCCTGATTATTTCCTTGACATGGTATCACCTATGCCAAGTTACATTATAGAATTTTAAAACCAGTGAACATATAATAGTTATAAGATACTTGTTAGCTTTGGCTGAAAATCAAAAAAAAAAGTAGTAATGGAGAAAATATCTGCTACACTGTTCAAAATAAAATTGAAATTGAATAGATCAAGGACTAATAAAACTTTTATTTGCAAAGGCCAAGATCTCTAGTAAACAAAGGAGCGATACTTCATTTTCTGGGGGAATCTATCAGAGAGACCCTGATTCAAGTTAACAATGTTAACATCAGCTGTAATGAAACAAATTGAGATCAGGGGCCTCATGCATGTAGAAGGACTCAGCATTGACGTGACAGAGTTTCCAACTGAAGAAAAAAAAACCCAGAAAATCATACTAGGATACAAATTATGAACATATAGAAACTTTTTGTAAATTTTAAGTCAGAGATTCCTCCCATGTCCTATAGTCTTTAATGTTTTCTAAATAGGAAGTCTTTGAAACAATCTAGACAGCAAGGCTCTTTTTCAGAACATTGACTTATTCTGGGCCCAATAGCTAGCTGATTTGTTTTTCATGTTCTTTTTTAAGTTTATTTATTTTGAGTAAGAATGAATGGGAGCAGGGGAGAAAGGGAGAGAATATGCCAGGCAGGCTCTGGTGACAGTGAGCAGCCTGACAGAGGGCTCAGTCAAATCATGAGATCTTGACCTGAGCCGAAATCAAGATTGTGACACTGAACTTACTGAGTCACCTGGGCCCCCTGTTTGTTCATGTTCTTAACCAGTTTACATAGACTAATGCCACACCCAGATGAGACATAAACATATAATCTTGTCCTTTACTGGGGTCCCCAAACCTGATCTATCTTCCATGAGAATCTTGGGTATCAGTACATCCCCCTATTGATCTGTCACAGATGGATTATTTTCAATAACTGACAGGTCACAAACTCATGGTAGGAATTCCTCATGCGGTATAGAAAGCCTGGTTGTAGAGAATGCAGAGAAGGCCTGGGGATATAACACAGGAAGGTCCTAAAGAGCTCAATTTGACTATCATGAAAGGGATAAATAGTAGTCCAAAACGAATTTGTTAGGCAGGCCCATCAGAGGTAGAGAAGTAAATGTTTGCAAGTCTAAATACATGATACATTGCATTTCAGTAAGTAATGAGGACACAGCCCCTGAGCTGAGTCAAGACCAAATTTACCTAAGAAGAAGCCATTTCTTTCTCTCCTTTCAGCTCTTGAGTGATTTCTGGGGTGATATTAGGTGGAGAAATTTCACTTGTAGGCCTCTAAGGGCCTCGGTACAGCCTCTTCACCTGCTCTCATCACCTCAGAGGCAAAAAAGTCCTGACATGCAGAAAAGGCCACCCTCTCCTTGCCTTTGTCACAGAAGAGTTTCAGGGAAATAAAAGGAGCTTTTGCATGGACACTTACATGTGAGTTTCTCCTTCCCGGTTTCAGATATCCTGCCTTCCCACAGACAGCCACACATCCTGCCACAGCTCAGGGAATGTGAGCTGCCCCTTCCACATCCAGGCTGAACAAACTATCTTTGTCTCTTCACCGGAAAGTCAGACGAAGCCTTCCCAAATATGTCTGTGAATTCTCGTGCTTCACCCTGGCGTCCCCTGAGAATCACTTGGAGCTCATAGTTAAAGCAGCACCGATGCTCTCACCATGACCAAATAGACAGACTTTGGCAGACGGCACAGGTGATGCTGATTCTTAAATCTCACCATGGGATGTTTATTGTAAACCCAGAGATAAGAAGTTCTGTGATTTCAAGTTTTAATATGCATACAAATCATGTGGTGTTCCAGGTCCCTTAGAAGAAATGTTTGGAATGGGGTCTGTAAATTGGCATCTTTCACCAGTTCCTTGTTAGCGCTGATCCTGCTCCCTGACACCCACGTTTAGTGGCACTACACTAGAGAATGCAGGCACAGCACACATGAGCCCCCAACAACCACCATCTGACTCAACACAAACAACTCCTGCTGAGTTGCCAGGGAAGAGATTACCACTTAATTTCTTCTGTTGTGAGTTTATTGTTGGTTTCAAGCAAAGACCATCACCATCCTGCAGAACAACATGCTTTCATTGCACTGGTAGCTTTCCCGATTTCCAAATAGTTGTTCTGCAAATATGCATGTTCCACCATTTTCTTTGAGCTTTTCCTTACAGAAACACACTGCTTTACCAAAGTACTGGACTTACAAAGGGAAGTTTTCCAAAATGGTTTATATCCTTCACCAATTGGGCAATGAGATTCTCATTACATACAGTTGTCTCAATTTGGATATGTCTTTCCTGATATTTTTGATGAGCTTCACTCTTTCCGTCATTGTCCTGGTCTACTATTACACGTAAATTCTCAAGGGCAGTAGGTTTACATCTACTCATTGACATGTGTTGAAAAGAAGCTTCTATGCACAACATTGTCAGTAAGCTCAGGGTGCCATGGAAGATACAGCTGAAAGATATTAAGCAACAGAAAAGTATAATCATTCCACTTATTACTCACAGAGGATGTGCTGACAACTTCTAATCTACAACTCTAAAATTACTCAGAGAATGTCCGCAAGGTGGCAGAGAAGGAATCACAACTTCATTCCTCCATAGACCCATAAACTTGCACACAATGTACTGACCACATAGCCTAATAGATAATGCTGTAGTACTGTCGTGGCATAGCGCAAATCACTTTCTTATACCTCAAATACTCAGGTAAAATACCAAATAAACCCAAAATTACCAGCAAGAAAGAAATTCAAACATAAAGCCGAAATGAACAAAGTAGGATACAGCAAAACTAGGAAAATATAAAGAATAGAAACAGTTGATTTTCAGAACAAATGAACAAAATTGACAAACCTTTAACGAAATCAAGAACAAAAGGAAGAGAGAAGACAACTACAATCAAAGGGAAGAACTGAAGGCAGGCACAGTATAACTGATACCATAGAGATAAAAATAATTATAAGAGGGGACAATAGAGAATTACATACTGAGATAGATATTGAAAACTGGGTATAAATTTCAGAATGATAGAACCTATCTGGACTCCCTCATAAAGAAATATTTTTAAAAATCTCAACTGATCTACATCTACTAGGTAGATTGTAAAAATTAATTTAAATCAAAAACAAAAAACCTCCCAACAAGGAAAAGTATTTATCCAGATGAATGAAGTGGATAATCCATACAAACATTTAATGAGAAAATTGTTCAAATACCCTCAAACATTTCCAAGGAGTAAGAGAAGGGAGATTAAGAACACACTTTCTGTGACACCAGCATTAATAAGTTATCAAAGCATAGGAAGACATTATAAGTAGAGATAAAAAGGAAAGAATAAAAAAAATATTCTAAACCTAAGGAAGTAGGAATTCTTCCTGAAATTCGAGGGTGTTTCAACATATGGAAAACCATCAGTTTAAAACTGCACATTAAGAGAATGAAGATAAAAAACAACATGATCATATTAATTGATACAAAACAGGAAGTAAGCATATTAGACAGAATTTATGATTAAAAATACTCAATAAAGATGGAATGGAAGAAAACAACCACAACCTAATAAAGGCCATTTATGTATGGAAAGCTGAAATCTCACATATTCAATAATAAAGACTAAAAGCTTCTCCTGTATGATCAGAAAGAAGACAATGAAGCAATGTCACCACTTCATTCAGCAAGGCACTGGATAGTCTAGTCAGAACAATTGGGCAAAGAAAAAATACATTAAAAGTATCTTAAATGGAAAGATAAAACAAAATGATCTCTATTCACACATGAAATGATCTATAGAAATCCTAGAGAATCATTATTTTTTAAATATTTGTCTTCTTTTGGTTTGGTATAGTCATCACTTGTTTTGCTTATTTCTGCTAATTTTATCTAGGAGAGACTCCATTTTCAAATTTTTATACTATAAATGCTTGAATTAAGTTGTTTATTTCAACTTAATTTTCTTTTTGTTTAATATTTATTTGTTTTTGAAAAGAGCCAGAGTTGGAGAGAGAGAGAGGTGAGGGGAAAGGCAGAGAGAGAGAGAGAGAGAGACCAGAGAAGCCCAAGCAGTTTCTGCACTGTCATGTAAGAGCCCATCTCACTTTCAATTGAGACTTCCCTTGCAAGTGAGGACTGCTCTTATCTTGATGCTTTTAAGTTTTTCCTTATCCTCATATTTTGCAAATTTGATTCAAATATGTCTCAGTGTGGGCCTGATTTTGCCTACTTTGATGCAGATACTCTCTGCCTCAGTGCCTCCTGGATGTGGATGTCTGTTTCCTTCCCCAAAGTAGGGATATTTCCTACTATTTCTTCTAATAAATTTTCTGCCCCTTTTCTCCCTTCTAATGGAGATCCTATAATGTCATCACTTTTGAAGGAGTCACTGAGTTCCCTAAGTCTATTCTCATGTTGCAAAATTTTTCTATCTCTTTTGTTCAGGTTCATTATTTTACATTATTTTGTCTTCTAGGTGACTAATTCATTCCTCTTTTTCCTCCAACCTGCTGTTCATTGCATCAAGCTGATTTGTACTCTTATTTATTGCATTTTTCATCTCTGCTTGATTCTTATTTTTTTTTACTTCTGTGGGAAGGGTCTCACTAGTGTTTCCAATTCTTTTCTCAATCCAGGGAGTATTTTTTATGATTATTGCCTTACATTTACTATCTGACATGTTACTGACTATTGTTTTACCTAGAACTCTGGGCAAGGCCATACCTTGTTCTTTCATTTGGGCAACATTATTTCATCTTGGCATTTTGTGTAAGTTTCTGCCTTCCTCTGTATGTTCAAAAAGCCAGTTATCTCCTCATTGTAGGCCAGTGATCTGCAGATGCTCTCCTTGCCTATTGTGGACAGTGTTTGGTGTCTGGCCTGAATGTGGCACATGTTCACTAGGTGTGCTGAGGTCTGTTTGTGAAATCATACCTGATATCAACGCAACCAGAACTGAGGCCTTGCAGAACTGTCTGGTCAGTAGACTTGGTGAGGGCAGGGGCCTATGCAGGTCTTCTGGAGAGGGGCTGACCTTGCTGGGCCTGAGGCAAGCTTGACTCAGAAGGGCACTCCCATCATAGCAGAAGAGGGTGTGGCTTGCTGTAAGCAACTTAGACCACCAGTATCCCCACTGAGCTTCTTCAGTCAGGTGATTCTGTTTATGCCGAGGGGTGAGGAAAGGGAATGGTGCCATCCCTCTCCATTCTTCTCAGGCAGACAGCTCAGTGAATGTTGTCTCTGAGGGGAGTCTCCTAGAATAGTGAATAATCTCACCCCTGTGTGCCTCCCAGTGGTCTTCAGATTGCTGTTTCTAAGCTGTCTGAGCCCCAGTTGTATGCCTGCCTTCTTTCCAGAAGCAGTGCAGTGCCCTTCTCTCTCCAGTTGACCTTTAAAACTCTAGGCTTTATGCCATACTGGTTGAAGAACTCACAAAGTTCAGCCCCTCTCATTTTCCAAGCCACTGGCTTTGGAGAAACATTCTCCTGTGCATTCCCTTGTGTTCTCCTCTTTCTCTGCCTTTCTCCACAACCACAACTCCTTGCTCTCCATAGCAGTACAATCTGTTTCTCTCTAAGCCATATCTCTGTATTGCCTACACTCTTTGTGCCTCTTCTCTCTCCTTAGTTGGGGAGTTCCTCTGTCAGTCTTCAGGTTGCTTTTTGGGGTATTCAGGATGATTTGGTAGGTATCTAGTTGTGTTTGTGGGATGTGATGAGCCTAG
>JAQQST010002130.1:0-10777 GCA_028646485.1 Cryptoprocta ferox
CGGCACTTTCAACAATAGCCAAATCATGGAAAGAGCCTAAATGTCCATCAACTGATGACTGGATTAGGAAGATGTGGTTCATCTATACAATGGAATACTACATGGCCATGAGAAAGAATGAAATCTGGCCATTCGTTGCAAAGTGGATGGACCTCGAGGGTATCATGCTAAGGGAAACAAGTCAGGCGGAGAAGGACAGATACCATATGTGTGCACTCATAGGTCTAACAGGAGAAACCCATCAGAGGACCATGGGGAGGGGAAGGAGGAAAAAGTGTTAGGGAAAGGGAGGGAGACAAAACATGAGAGACTCTTGAATACTGAAAACAAACTGAGGGCGGAAGGGGGAGGGGGAACGGGGAAGTGCGGTGATGGTCATGGTGGAGGTCACTTGTGGGGAAGAGCACTGGGTGTTATATGGAAACCAACCTGACAATAAAGTATAAAGTTAAAAATAATCTCAAATGAACGAGGAGATATTACAACCAATAGCACAGAAATATGAACAATTATAAGAGAATATTATGAAAAATTATATGCCAACAAATTGGCCAATTTGGTAGAAATTGATAAATTCCTAGAAATATACAAACTATCAAAACATAAACAGGAATAAAAAGAAAAGTTGAACAGAAACATAGCCAGCAACGAAATTGAATCAGCAAAGAAAAATCTCCCAACAAGCAAAAGTCCAGGGCCAGATGGCTTCCCAGAGGAATTCTACCAAGCATTTAGACAAGAGTTAATATTTAATATTCTTAAACTGTTTCAAAATATAGAAATGGTAGGAAAGCTTCCAAATATATTCCACAAGGCCAGAATTATCTTGATTTCAAAACGTAACAAATATCCCACTAAAATGGAGAAGTACATACAAATTTCCCTGATGAACGTGGGTGCAAAAATTCTCAACAATATACAAGCGAATCTAATCTGACAGTACATTAAAAGAATTATTTAACCATGATCGAGTTAGATTTATTCCTGGGTTGCAAGGGTCGTTCAATATTTGCAAATTAATCAATGTGATACGCCACATTAATCAAAGAAAAGATAAGAACCATATGATCCTCTCAATAGATGCAGAAAAAGCATTTGATAAAATATAGTATCCATTCTTGATAGAAACCCTCAATAAAGTAAGGATAGTGGGAACAACCCTCAACACCATGAAGGCTATATATGAAAGACCCACTGCTAATATCTTCCTCAACAAGAAAAATCTAAGATCTTTTCATATGGTCAGGAATAAGAAAGGGATGTCCTCTGCTCCTCCCCCCAATAATTTTCTCCTTCTCTCTCTATCTCAAAATAAATAAACATTTAAAAAACCTTTTGGATGCAACATAAATTCTAAGAGAGAAGTTCATAGTGATACATGCCTACCTTAAGAAACAAAAATCCCACATAAATGACCTAACTACACCTAATGGAGCTAGGAAAAGAAAAAGAAAAAAAGCCCACAACTAGGGGAAGGAAGTAAACAATAAAGATTAGCACAGAAATAAATGACAGAAAATTCAACAAAAAATTATTTGCCATCAAATTGTGCAACATATAAGAAATGGATATATTCCTAGAAACAGTCTTTCAAAACTGAATTGGGAAGAAATACAAAATTTTAGCAGAATGATTACTGGCAGTAAAATTAAATTAGTTATAAAAACAAATCTTCAACAAAATAAACTGCAGGACTAGATAATTTCACAGGTAAATTTTACCAAACTTTTAAAGAGTATTTAACATCTATTTTTCTTAGATTATTCCAGAACTTAGTATAAGAAGAAGGAAAACTTCCCAATTCATTCTATGAGTTCACCATTACCCTGATGCAAAAACTAAATGAAGACACTCCAAAAATATATATAAAAAAAGAAAAACTGCAGGCCAATATTTCTGACTGACATAAATGCAAAAATCCTCAATAAAATATTAGCAAAACAAATTCATCAATAAATTAGAAAATAATGTCCCATGATCAAGTGGAATTTATTTAGGAATTCAAGGGTAGTTTAATACTCGGAAATCAATCAATGTGATAGATTATATTAACAAAAGAAATTATGAAAACAATAAGATTGCATCAATAGATAACAAAAATGCTTTTGACAAAATACAAGGATTCATAATAAAAACTTTCAACAAAGTGGGTTCTGAAGGGCATATCATAACATAATAAAGGCCAAATATGAAACACTCACAATTAATACCATACTTAAAGGTGAACATCTGACAGCCTTCCCTCTAAGATCAAGAACAAGACACAGGTTTTTGCTCTCACCACTTTTATTCAACATAGTACTGGAAGTCTTAGCCACAGCAATCAGACAAGAAAAAGAAAAGACATTAAAAATGATAAGGGAGAGAAGAAAACTTTTACTATTTGAAGGTGCAATGATACTTTATGGAGAAAACTCTGAAGGCTCCACCAAAAAACTATCAGAACTAAAAAATGAATTCAGTAATATTGCAGAATACGAAGTTGACATACAGAAATTTGCATTTGTGTACACTAATAATGAAGTAGCAGAAAGATAAATTAAGAAAACAATCCCATTTACAATTGCACCCCCAAAATAAACTACTGTACTTCAGAATGAACAACCAAGGAGATGAAAGACCTATACTCAGAAAAGTATAATGTACAGAAAAAATTGAAGACAATACAAATGGGAAAATATACCATACTCATGGATCAAAAATTTAATATTGTTAAGATGTTTATACTACCTTAAAAATATATATATTTAATGCAATCCTTACCAAAAGACCAATAGCATTTTTCTCAGGACTGGAATAAATAATCCTCAAATTTGTATAAACCCACAAAATACTCCAAATATCCAAAGTAATCTTGAAAAAGAACAGAGCTCAATGTAACAAAATCCAAGAATTCAAGTTATACTACAAAGATATAGTAATTAAACAGTATGGCACTGGCCCAAAAGTAGACACATAGATCAATGGAACAAGATAGTGATTCCAGAAATAAACCCATGATTATATTGTCACTTAATCTATGACAAAGGAGGCAACAACAAACAATGAGAAAAATATAATCTCTGAAATAAAATGGTGTTGGGAAAACTGAACGGCTACATGCAAGAAAATTAAACTAGATTACTTTCTTGTGCCATACATAAAAACAAACTCAAATGGATTAAAGACCTAAATATGAAACCTGAAACCATAAAACTCCTGAAAGAAAATTAGGCAGTAATCTCTTGGATGCTGGTGTTAGCAACATGTTTATGGATGTATCTCCTCAGTCAAGAGAAATAAAAGCAAAAATAAATTTTGGGGACCCAACCCAAATATAAACCTTTTGCATAGCAAAAGTAACTATCAACAAACGAAAAGTCAAGTTCCTGAATTGGAGAAGATATTTGCAAATGATATATCCAATAAGTGGTTAATATAAAAAATATATTAAAACTTATACAAACTTAACACCAAAAAATCCCCAAATAATGTCATTAAAAAATGTGTAGAGGACCTGATTAGACATTATTACAGAGAAGAAATACAGGTAGCCAACAAATACACAAAAAGATGCTTAACGTCACTACTCCTCATGGAAAAGCAAATCAAACTACAATGAGGTATCACCTCACATCAGTCAAAATGGGTAAAATAAAAAAGACAAGAAATAATTAGTGTTGGTGAGGATGTGCAGAAAACACAAACCTTAGACACTGTTGATGGAATTGTAAAAATGGCGCAATTGCTATGGAAAATAGTAAGAAGTTCAAAAAATTAAACTAGAAACACCATATGATCCAGTAATCCCACTTTGGGGTTTATATTCAAAATAATGAAAGCAGGATATCAAAGACACATTTGCACACTTATGTTAGCCATAATACTCATAATAGTACTACTCATGATAGCCAAGAGGTGTACAAAATACAAATGTCTTTTGATAGGTACCTGAAATACAGGGAAATCTTGTCGTATTCTACAACATTGATTAAGCTTGAGGACATTATGCTAAATGAAATAAGCCAGTCACAGAAGACATATGTTGTATGTTTCCACTTGTATGAAGTACATAAAGTAGTCAAGTTTATAGAAACAGGAAGTAGAATAATGATTACTGTGGACTGGAAGGAGGGAAAAAGAAAGAATTGTTTAATTTGTATAATGTTATATATTTGCAAGATGGAAAAGCTCTGGAGATATATTTCACAACAACATGAATATATAATACATATCATATTATATATGTTTTTTATTTTATATAATACATATATAATATTATTCATTTATTTTGATAGAAAGAGAGTGCTCATGTGAATAGGGGAGGGGCAGATAGAAAGGGAGAGAGAGTGAGAATCCCAGTAAGCCTCCACACTGTCAGCAGAGCCCAATGTGGGGCTTCAACTCACAAACAGTGAGATCATGACCTAAGCATAAATTAAGAGTCAGACGATTGTCCCAGCCACCCAGGTGCCCCTTACATGAATATATTTAATACTACTAAAATGTACACTAAAAAGTAGGTATGATGGTAAACTTTATTTCATGTGTTTTTACCATAATAAAAAAATGAAGGTTGGGGGGCAAGATGGCAGAGAACTAGGGAGCTCTGAAATTTTCGCCCGCCTGCATCTATCAAACTAAGAAGGACTGAAGCCACAATACTCTGATCTGCAAGAGTGGGACGAAACGACACAGAGTCCACAAAGAAGACAGCCTCATAGGTGCGTCAGTGAGTGAGAACTGGGGAAGATAAAAATGGGCCAGGACCCAGAGGCACAGAGAGGAGGGAGCCCCCCTCCACACAGAGCTACAGAGAGACAATGGGAAGAGAAAGAGAGGCTGAAAACACTCAATAGAGCTGTCTCTAGAGAAGAGAAAAACCTCTGCCCGGAACGGAGAGGGATCCTATCATCCCATCTGTATCCACAGGGCACTGGGAGAGAGATCCTTTCTGTAGCTGGCGTGTTTTCCTTGGGCTCAGCGCCCTGATCCCAGGCGGCGCCAGGAGAAACTGCTCCCTACTCCCCCTACTCGATCCCCGGCTAGGAAGCCACCTGCCTGTGGGAGTACATCTCATTTCGGGTGGTATCATAAAAGAGCGTCGACTAGGATTTGGAAACAAGGCGAGGCTTGGAAAATACAACTTGGCCTGCCCACGGCACAGGGAGATCGGACCCAAAAGAGTGGGTTGCAACGCTTCGTTAGATGAGGGATTGGGGCACTGCCATTCTTCTCCATACAACCACTAAGCCGGGTCCTCAGTGAGCAGCCCGCAGGACAGCAGAGGAGGCGAGACCTACCTACACCAAACCACGCCCATCCGGCTAGAGCTGCCTTTTTTTTTCCCTCCTTCTGCCCCCCTGAGCCCGGGAAACACCAACATTGATGCATTGCCGTGATTAGATCAATTCTTGCTATTCATATATATTTTCCCTTATCTCATTCTTATCTCTTCCTTCCACTGGACAGGATAAGCGGGACGTTGGTGCGCATAAACAATCATACTTAATCCATTCTCCTGATGCTACCTTCCTTTCTCTCTCTATCTGGGATAATCAGACTATATAGCTGCTTCGTTTTTTTTCCCCCTCACCTCCTACCATATTCTTCTCTTTCTTTCACTGAATTAAGCCTTTTAGTCTCTCTGCCAGGTCAACGTTCAATTTCACGTTCTCCACACCCCTGTCACTTCTCTCTTTGTACATACTCTTCCAACATTACTGCCTCAACCCACCCTTAATTTTGTAGCTGGGATTCCTGGTTTTACACTTTTAGACTGTCCTTTGTCTTTTGTTGTTTTTGTCCCTCACCCTTTTTTATCTTTTCTTTTTTTTTCGTTCCCCTTTTGGTTTGCTTGTTTGTTTGATTTGTCTGTGTGTTTGCGTGCTTTTGTTCCCTGGGTGTTGGTCTGTTTGTTTTCCTTTTCAGGGCTACCTCAAGAAACAAGCCAAAGTGCACATGGTGCAGAGTCCCAAATATCACTGAGTAGGGACATAAAATAACCAAAGGCACAACAAGAGAAACCGAGAGACACCATTAAAAGAACACTTCCTGAACGGAAAGACACGAGACACTCAATGTGCCTCCCTTAATATAGCAATAGTCACAGGTGCAGAGTGCATAACAAGCTTTTAAACTGACAGGAGACAGAAAGCTAGCCAAAATTACAAAATGGAAGAACTCTCCTCTAAAGAAATTCCACAAAGAAGTCACAGCTACAGAACTGCTCAAAACAGACATAAGCAATATAACTGAGCAAGAAATTAGAACAATTGTCATAAAATTAATTGCTAGGCTTTAAAAAAGCACCGAAGATACCAGAGAAGCTATTGTTACAAAGGCTAGGGATCTTAAAAATAGCTGTGATGAGTTAAAAAATTCTATACATGAGGTACATAAAATGGAGGCTGCCAATGCACGGATAGAAGAGGCAGAGAGGAGAGTACGTGAATTAGAAGACACAGTTTCTATATATAGAAAAAGAGGAAGCCCCGAAAACGAGAGAGAAATTGATTCAGGAGCACGAAAGGAAAATTCGAGAACTGAGTGATACAATCAAATGAAACAACATCCATATCATAGGACTTCCTGAAGTAGAAGAAGAAAGAGAAAAAAATCTTGAAGGGGTGCTTGATCAGATTATAGACGAGAACTTCGCCAATCTGGGGAAGGAAATAGACATTGAAATCCAAGAGGCACAGAGAACTCCCCTCAGACATAACTTGAATCGACCTTCAGCATGACATATCATAGTGAAACTGGCAAAATATAAGGATAAAGAGAGAATTCTGAAAGCAGCTAGGGATAAAAGGGCCCTAACATACAAAGGGAAACCTATAAGAGTGGTTACAGACCTATATAATGAAACTTGGCAGGCCAGAAAGGAATGGCAGGAAGTCTTCAATGTGATGAACAGAAAAGATATGCAGCCAAGAATCCTTTTTCCAGCAAGCCTGTCATTCAGCATAGAAGGAGAGCTAAATCTTTTCCCAAAAACAAAAATTGAAAGAATACATCACCACCAAACCAGCCCTACAAGAAATCCTAAGAGGGAACCTATGAGGGAAATGTTGCAAGGAATACAAGATACCAGAGACACCAACACAAGCATGAACTCTACAGAAAACACAATGAATTTAAAAACATATTTTTCAATCATAACACGATGTAAATGGACTAAATGCTCCAATCAAGGGACATAGGGGAACAGAATGGATAAAAAAACAAAATCCATCTATTTGCTGTCTACAAGAGACTCATCTTAGACCTGAAGACACCTTCATATTGAAAGTAAGGGGATAGAGAAATATCTATCATGCGACTGGAAGTCAAAAGAAAGCCAGAGTAGCCATACTTATATCAAACAGGACTTTAACGTAAAGGCAGTAAAAAAAAAAAAAAAAAAGGAAGAAGGACATTATATAATAATTACAGGATCTCTCCATCAGGAAGAGCTAACAAATATAAACATCTACACACTGAATTCAGGATCACCCAAATACATAAAACAATTAATCGCAAACAGAAAAAATCTTATTGAGAAGAATGTGTTAATTGCAGGGGATTTTAATACCACTCTCACAGCAGTGGATAGATCAACCAGACAGAAAATCACTAAAGAAACAATGGACCTGAAGGACACATTGGAACAGATGGATTTGACAGATATATTTAGAACTCTATATCCTGAGGTTAGAGAATTCGCTTTCTTCTCGAGTGCGCATGGCACATTCTCCACGATAGATCACACACTGGGTCCTAAAGCAGCCCTCAGTAAATATAAACGAATTGAGATCATATCATGCACACTTTCAGATCACAATGCTATGAAACCTGAAATCAATCACAGGAAAAAGTCTGGGAAACTCCCAAAAACATGGAGGATAATGACCACCCAACTAAAGAATGATTGGGGCTATCAGGCAATTAGAGAAAATTAAAAAAAATATATGGGATCAAATAAAAACGAAAATACAAAAATCCAAACTCTCTGGGATACAGCAAAGGCAGTCCTAAGAGGAAAGTATATTGCAATACATGGCTATTTCAACAACTAGAAAAAGCGCAAATTCAAAATCCAACAGAGCACCTAAAGAAACTAGAAGGAGAACAGCAAGGGCACCACAAACCCAGCAGAAAAAGAGAAATAATAAAAATCAGGGCAGAAATAAACAAGATAGAATCCAAAAAAACAGTTTAACAGATCAATGAAACCAAGAGTTGGTTTTTTGAAAAAGTAAACAAAATTGATAAACCTCTAGCCAGGCTCCTCAGAAAGAAAAGGAAGAGCACCCAAATTGACAAAATCATGAATGAAATGGATCTATTACAACCAATCCCTCAGAAATACAAGCAATCATCAGGGAATACTATGAAAAATTATATGCCAACAAACTGGACAACATAGAAGAAATGGACAAATTCCTAAACACACATGCACTACCAAAATTCAAATGGGAAGAGAGAGAAACTCTAAACGGACTCATAACCAGTGCAGAAATTGAATCAGTTATCAAAAATTTCCCAATGAATAAGAGCCCGGGACCAGATGGCTTCCCTGGTGAATTCTACCAGACGTTTAGAGCAGTTAATACCCAGTCTTCTCAAGCTATTCCAAAAAGCAGAAATAGAAGGAAAGCTTCCAGACTGATTCTATGAAGCTAGCATCATTTTGATTCCCAAACCAGGCAGAAACCCAACAAAAAAAGAGAACTACAGGCCAATATCCTTAATGAATACAGATGCAATAATACTCAACAAGATACTAGCAAATCGAATTCAACAGCATATAAAAAGAATTACCCACCATGATCAAGTGGGATTCATTTCTGTGTTACAGGGCTGGTTCAATATTCACAAACCCATCAATGTGATACATCACGTTAACAAAAGAAAAGATAATAACCATATGATCTTGTTGATAGATGCAGAAAAAGCATTTGACAAAATACAGCATCCTTTCTTAATAAAAACCCTCACGAATGTCGGGATATGAGGAACTGATTTAAACATCATAAAAGCCATTTGTAAAAAGCCCACAGCTAATATCGTCCTCAAAGGGGAAAATCTGAGAGCTGTCCCCTGAGATCAGGAACATGACAGGGGTGTCCACTCTCACCACTGTTGTTTAACATAGTGCTGGAAGTCCTGGCATCAGCAATAAGACAACCAAAGGAAATAAAATGCATCAGAATTGGCAAAGATGAAGTCAAACTTTCACTTTTCACAGATGACACGATATTCTACACAGAAACCCCAACTGTCTCCACCAGAAGCCTACTAGAACTGATCCATGAATTCAGCAATGTTGCAGGGTACAAAATCAACGTACAGAAATCAATTTAATTTTTATACACCAAAAATTAAGCAACAGAAAGAGAAATCAAGAACCTGATCCCATTCACAATTGCACAACAAACCGTAAAATACCTAGGAATAAACCTAACCAAAGATGTAAAACACCTGTACGATGAAAACTTATGAAAGAAATTGAAGAAGTCACAAAGAAATGAAAAAACATTCCATGCTCATGGATCGGAAGAATTAACATTGTTAAAATATCATTATTACCTAAAGAAATCTACACATTCAATGCAATCCCAATAAAAATTGCACCAACATTTGTCGCAAAGCTAGAACAAAGTATCCTAAAATTCGTATGGAACCACAAAAGACCCCAGATAGCCAAAATAATATTGAAGAAGACAACCAAAATGGGAGGCATCACAATCACAGACTTTAGCCTCTACTACAAAGCTATACTCATCACGAGATTATGGTGTTGGCACAAAAACAGACACATAGATCAGTGGAATAGAATAGAGAACCCAGAACTGGACCCACAAATGTATGTCCAATTAATCTTTGACAAAGCAGGAAAGAGTCTTCAATGGAAAAAATACAGCCTCTTTAACAGGTGGGTCTGGGAGAAATGGAGAGCAACATGCAGAATGAAACTAGACCACTTTCTTACACCATACACAAAAATAAACTCAAAATTGATGAAGAATCTAAATGTGAGACAGGAAACCATCAAAACCCTAGAGGAGAAAGCAGGATACAACCTCCTTGACCTCAACCACAACAATTTCCAACTCGACAAATTTCCTAAAACAAGGGAATCACGAGCAAAAATGAACTATTAGGACCTCATCAGGATAAAAAGCTTCTGCACTGCAAAGGAAACAATCAAGAAAACTAGTAGGCAACTGATGGAATGGGAATAGAAAGTTGCAAATGACATATCAGATAAAGGGCTAGCATCCAAAAGCTACAAGGACCTCACCAATCTCCCCACCCGAAAAACGAATATTCCAGTGGAGAAATGGGAAGAAGACATAAATAGACACTTCTCCAACGAGGACATCCAGAAGGCCAACAGACACATGAAACGATGCTCAGCATCACTCATCATCAGGGAAATACACATCAAAACCACACTGAGATACCACCCCGCGCCAGTCAGAGTGGCTAAAATGAACCAATCAGGAGACTATAGATGCTGGCAAGGATGTGGAGAATCAGGCACCCTCCTACACTGTTGGTGGGAATGTAAGCTGATGAAGCCACTTGGAAAACAGTGTGGAGGTTCCTCCAAAAATTAACAATAGATCTCCCCTATGACCCAGCAATAACACTGCTAGGGATTTTCAGCAAGGGATATGGAAATGCTGATGTATAGGGGCACATGTACCCCAGTGTTCATAGCAGCACTTTCAACAATAGCCAAATCATGGAAAGAGCCTAAATGTCCATCGACTGATGAATGGATCAAGAAGATGTGGTTTATATATAC
>JAQQST010002131.1:0-10776 GCA_028646485.1 Cryptoprocta ferox
GCCAAATCATGGAAAGAGCCTAAATGTCCATCAACTGATGAATGGATCAAGAACATGTGATTTATATATACAATGGGATACTACATAGCAATGAGAAAGAATGAAATCTGGCCATTCGTGGCAATGTGGATGGACCTTGAGGGTGTCATGCTAAGTGAAATAAGTCAGGCAGAGAAGGACAGATATTATATGTTTTTACTCATAAGTCTAACAGGAGAAACTTAACAGAGGACCATGGGGAGGGGAAGGGGGGAAAAAGAGTTAGGGAGGGTGAGGGAGGCAAATCATGAGAGGCTCTTGAATACTGAAAACAAACTGAGGGCTAAAGGGGGAGTGGGAAAGGGGAAGGGGGGTGATGGTCATGGAGGAGGGCACTTGTGGGGAAGAGCACTGGGTGTTTTATGGAAACTAACCTGACAATAGACTATTAAAAAAATAAAAAAGAATAAATACAGAGCCACCAGCAGTAAACTGCACTGCACAGACACTGGTTGCCTAACTTGCTTATACCAAGCCCCACCTCCCTGTACTCTGGCAGGACTGCTCTTCTCAGTCAAGTTTGCCTCAGTTAACAGTAAGGCAGACGCCTCCCCTGAAAGGCCAGCACAAACCCCTGCCAACATCACATCTCCTGACCAGAGTGTTCTGCAAAAGTTCAGTTCTGATGGAGTTGGTCTCATTTCACAAACAGACCAGAGCACACCTAGTTAAAACTCACTACATTCAGGCCAGGGACCAAACACTGCCCATAGCAGGAAAGAAGAGCCTTTGCAGAGGACTACCCTTAGGATAGAGTGGCCAGAACACAATAGCATAGCACAAACCAGAGACACTCCCTGAATTTCCAAGCCCTGGGCACCACATGACCTCTTCTTCATATGGCCATTACATTCAAGAGCAGGAGATATAACTAGCTTCTCTAACACAAAGAAGAAAGCAGAGACTTAGAAAAAATACCAAAATGGAAGAATGTAGATCAAATAAAAGACCAAGATAAGGCCAAGGCCAGAGATCGAAGCAAAACAGACATAAGTAACATGCCTGAAGGAAAATTTAAAACAATAATCATAAAACACTCACTAGCCTTGAGAAAAGAATTAAAAACATCAGTGAGACCCTTACTACATAGTTAAAAAAGTTAAAAATAATAATAATCAGAGATGAAGAATGCAATAAATGAAACTAGAAACAGGCTTGATGCAGTGAACAACAGGCTGGAAAAAGCAGAGGAATTAATTAGTGACCTAGAAGATAAAATAATGGAAAATAATGAAGCTGAACAAAAGAAAGAAAGAACAATTATGCAACACAAGAATAGACAGAGAACTCAGTAACTCCATCACATGTAAAAATATTTGTATTATAGGAGTCCCAGAAGAAGAAGGGAGATAAAGGATGGCAGAAAATTTATTTCAAGAAATATTAGCAGTAAAATTCCCTAATCTGAGAAAGGAAACAGATATCCAGATTCATGAGGCACAGAGAACTCCCATCAAAATCAACAAAAGTAGGCCAACACCAAGACATATTATAATGAAACTTGCAAAATATCATGATAAAAAAAATCTTAAAAGGAGCAAGACAAAAGAAGTCCTTAACTTACATGGGAAAACACATTAAGCTAGCTGGGGATTTCTCAATAGAAAAATAGCAAGCCAGTAGAGAGTGACCTGATATATTCAAAGTGCTGAATAGGAAAAAATCTGTAGCCAAGAATATTTAATCCAGTAAGGCTATCATTCAGAATAGAAGGAGAGATAAAGAGTTTCTCTGACAAACAAAAGCTAAAGGAGTTCATGACCACTAAACCAGCCCTGCAAGAAATATTAAAGAAAACTCTTTGAATGAAAAGGGGAGATTAAAATTGACAAAGACAAAAAAATAAATAAAATAAAATTGACAAAGACAAGGAAGGATCAGGGAAAACCTCCAGAAACAATGAAAAAACAGGTAGTAGAATGGCAATGACAACATATCTATCAATAAGTACTTTTAAATAAATTGACTAAATGCTCCAATCAAAAGACATGGGGTGATGGAATGAATCAAGAAGAGATCCATCTATATACTGCTTACAAGAGACTCATTTTAGACCTAAAGACACCTGCAGATTGAAAGTGAGGGGGTAAAGAAATATTTATCAAGCAATGGATGTCAAAAGAAAGTCAGAGTAGCAGTATTTATATCAGACAAACTAGACTTTAAAACGAAGACTGTAAAACGAGACAAAGAAGGGCAATATACAATCATAAAAGGGACAATCCAAAAAAGATTATATAATTGCAAATATTTATGCACCCAACATGGCAGTACCCAAATATATAAAGTACTTAATAACATACATAAAAGAAGTAATTGATAATAACACAATAATAGTAGGGGACCTAACACCACACTTATTTGAATGGGAAGATCATCTAAACAGAAAATCAACTAGGAAACAACGGCTTTATGACACACTAGAACAGATGGACTTTACAGATATTTTCAGAGCATTCCATCCCCAATAGCAGAATACACATTCTTTTCAAGTGCACATGGAACATTCTCCAGAGTAGATCACATATTAGCTCACAAAATAGGCTTCAACAAATACAAAAAGACTGAAAACCTACCATGCACCTCTTCTGACTACAGCACTATGAAACTAGAAGTCAACCACAAAAAAAATGTGGAAAGACCACAAATACATGGAGGTTAAACAACATGCTACTAAACAGTGAAATGATCAGCCAGGAAATCAAAGAATAAAGTAAAAAATACATGGAACCAAATAAAAATGAAAACACAATGGTCTAAAACCTTTGGGATACAGCAAAATTGATCTTAAGAGTGAAGTATATAGTAATACAGGACTTCTTAAAGAAACAAGAAAAATCTCAAATAAACAACCTAACCTTACGCCTAAAAGGGATAGAAAAAGAACAACCAACAAAGATAAGAGCAGAACTAAATATAGAAACTTAAAAAAAAATTGTAGAACAAATCAATGAAACCAAGAGCTGGTTCTTTAAAAACATTAAAGACAATTAGTAAACCTCCAGCCAGACTTATCAAAAAGGAAAGAGAAAGGATCCAAATAAATAAGATGGTAAATGAAAGAGGAGAAATGGCGACCAAACTACATAAATACAAATAGTTATAAAAAAATATTATGAAAAACGATATGCCATCAAATTGAACAACTGGAAAAATTTGATAAATTCCTAGAAACATATAAACTACCAAAAGTGTAACAGGAAGAAATAGAAAACTTGAACAGACTGATAACCAGTCAAGAAATTGAATCAGTAATCAAAAATCTACCAACAAACAAATGTCCAGCACCAGATGGATTCACAGATCAATTCTACCAAATATTTAAAGAAGAGATAATACTTATTATTCTCAAACTATTCCAAAAAAAATAGGAAAGGAAGGAAAACGTCTAAAGTCATTCTATGAGGCCAACATTACCCTGAAACCAAACTAGATAAAGACTTCACTGAAAAAAAGAACTACAAGTGAATATCCTTGATGAACATGGATGCAAAAAGTCATCAATAAAATACTAACAAACTAAATCCAACAATATATTTAAAAAATCATTCACCACAATCAAGTGGGGTTTATTCCTGGGTTGCCAGGGTGGCTTAATATTTGCAAACCAGTCAATGTGATACACTACATTAGTAAAAGAAGGGATAAGAACTATATGATAATTTCAATAGATGCAGAAAAAACATTTAACAAATACAACATCAATTCATGATAAAAACCCTCAAAAAAGTAAGTCTAGAGGGAACATACCTCAACATAATAAAGGCCATATATGAAAAACCTACAGCCAATATCATCCTAAATGGGGAAAAAAACTGAGAGCTTTCCATCTATGGTCAGGAATAAGACAGGGATGTCCATTTCCACCAGTTACTTAATATAGTACTGGAAGTCTTAGCCATAGCGATCAAATAACAAAAAGAAATAAAAGTCATCCAAATCAACAAGGAAGAAGTAAAACTTTCCCTCTATGCAGATGACATGATACTGTATGTAGAAAACCCAAATGACTCCATGAAAAACCCGCTAGAATTGACGAATGAATTCAGTAGTCACAGGATACAAATCAACATACAGAAATCTGTTGCATTTCTATACAACAATAATGAAGCAACAGAAAGAGAAATTTAAAAATCAATCCCATTTATAATTGCACCAAAAATAAGATACCTAATAATAATCCTAACCAAAGAGATGACAGACTTCTACTCCAAAACCTGTGAAGCATTGATGAAAGATACTGTAGGCTACAAAAACGAATGGAAAGATATTCCATACTCATGGATTAGAAGAAAAAATATTGTTAGAACACGTATATTACTCAAAACAATCCCTATAAAAATTATTTTTTTTAATTTAATGCAATCCCTATTTAAAAAACCAGCAGCATTTTTCACAGAGCTAGAAAAAGCAATTCTAAAATTTTTATGGGACCACAAAAGACCCCAAATAGCCAAAGAAATCTTGAAAAAGAAAAGCAAAGCTGGAGCATCACAATTCTGACTTCAAGCTATATTACAAAGATGTGATGATCGAGACAGTATGATACTGGCACAAAAATATACACATAGGTCAATGGAACAGAATAGAAAACCCAGAAATGCACCCACAACTATCTGGTTGATTAAACTTTGACAAAGCAGGAAAGAATATCCAATGGAAAAAAACACAATCTCTTCAACAAATGGTGTTGAGAAAACTGGACAGCTACAGGCAAAATAATGACACTGGACCACTTTCTTTATACCATATGCAAAAATAAACTCAAAATGAATTAAAGAACTGAATGTGAGATATGAAACCATCAAAATCCTAGAGGAGAACACAGGTGGGAATATCTCTGACATTGGCCGTAACAACATATATATATATATATATATGTATATATATATGTATATATATATATATATATATATATATGTCTTGAGGCAAAAAAAAAAAAAGCAAAAATGAACTATCAGGGGGGTGCCTGGGAAGCTCAGTCAGCTAAGTGCCTGACTTGATTTCAGCTCAGGTCATGGTCTCACAGTTCTTGGGCTCGAGGCCCATATCAGGCTCTATGCTGACAGTGCGGAGCCCACGTGGGATTCTCTCTCTCCCTCTCCCCACCCCCCCCACCTTAGGTGCATGCTCTCTCTCAAAATAAACTGTAAATAAATAAACAAACAAACAAGCTATTGGGACTTCATCAAAATAAAAAACTTCTCCAACGTGAAAGAAATAATCAACAAAACTAAAAGGCAACCTATAGAATGGTAGAAAATATATGTAAATGACATACCTGATAAAGGGTTAATATCCAAAATATATAAAGAATTTATTCATTTGAAAAATGAATAACCCAATTAAAAATGGGCATAAGACTGAATTCTCCTGAAACCAATATTGCACTGTAGGTTAATTAACTGGAATTCAAATAAAAATCTGAAGTTAAAAAGGAACAGGTAGAGAGAAAGGAATAAGGGAAAGGGGGTTACAGCTGAGGGAGAAGCAACCAAAACCATTAGCATTAAAAATCTTCCTACAAACTGGATTTTTAACCCATTAGAAAGACTACTAAAGCAGTCTAAAATATTTTTTTTAAGTATCCTATTTTGGATGGCAAATTATATGTTCATTCCAGGTAAGGGTGGTATGAAATGCTCCAGGGTGAGTGTCAGAGAGGACGGCCAGAGAAGTCCTCATGATAAGGAGGGAGCAAGCCATCCATGAAGATAGCTAAAGGAAGAAGTACAGCAGGCAAAAAGAGCAGCAAGAACAAAGACTTTAAGGCAGGGCATGATTGGCATCTTCCAAGACCACAAAGAAGGCCCAGAGGGATGAATGTAGGAGGTGAGGTCAGAGGGGTTGAGAAAGGATGGGAGGGAGAGTGGGACAGTCATAAAGAAACTTGTGGGCTCTATAACCAGTTTGGTTTTTACTCTGAGTGTGATAAGAAGTTGAGAGGATTTTGTACAAGAAATTATTTGAAGTGACATATCTTAAAATAATCCGGCTATTGCATAAAAAACAGACTGTAGGAAGCAAGGGTAGAAACAGAGAGAATGAGGAGGCTATTGGAATAATCCAGGAGAAGGATGATAGAACCAGGGTGAAGTGGTGGAGATGAATGAGACCAAGATAGGATGAATGATTATTATTTGTCTTCCTTCTACCTTCTTGTGTGTTTAAATTTAATAAAATTAACATTTTTAAAGAAAGAATAATAGCAATAGCTTCAAGAGACATTTGAGTAGAATCCAGCAGAATCTACTGGCCATTTGAAGGAAGTAAAGGAGGGGCAGTCCTCTAAGATTATCAGATTTGGGGCTTAAGCAAAAAGAATCATGCCACCATTAATTAAAGCATGGAATGCAGAAGATGTAATAAGCTTTGGACGTTAGAACATATAACTCAATTGCTCACAAAATAGAATTAACCAGACACTGACCAGGCAGCAGTCATACATATGAACCTAGAAAAGTGATCCAGGTATGAAGAATAAAGACATACTGGGGTCTGCCAAACTTCATGTGTATTATTGTTATGTCAACTTGTCTGATTCACTATCCATCCAACTCAGAGAAGGAGATTTGCAAGTATTTTTAAAGCCTCTATTTAAAAATAGAACTTTTTTGCTGCAAGTTCTTTTTCATTGTAAACTTGCTAAAGAGATAAAATGACTGTACTTGTGATGCCACTTTAGTATTTGTTTGCTAACTTATATAGTCTTCTTTTTGTCTTAAGTGTATTTTTAAAGGCTTTTTGAACATTACATATCATATAATATATATTACAATGCTTGCTTTATAATATAATATGATCTTCATTTATATCCTATTAAGCTATCTCCAGTTATCCTTAATACTACTCTTGCCCTAAACAGTATCATCTTGAACTAATATGATGCCCGTCTGGAAAAGACTACAGATATTCCACCCACACAGCTCTAAATAGAGAAACAAAAGTCTACAAAATCTTACTTAGAGTTCATCTATTCCATAAGGACAAGTTCATATATTGTTGCCTTTATTTTCATATATAAAACTAAGTTAATCAGAGATAAAATTTTTGCTACTGAAATTTCCCTTTATTTTGACTTTAATAGGTATTTCAATTCCCTTTTTTCCTAATCTGTGATTGGTGGAGCATGACAAGAAAAAAGAATACCTGGCAAAAAGCCTCATGTCTTTTATTCATAAAACATATTTGTGATGAAAAAAGGTCATAAAATAGGACAGTATGAGCTCTCCCCAGTCACTGATGTCATTCCATCCACACATCTGCAAAGCCTCAGCTTCAACTATTCATCCTCAGGAAGAAATCGGCAAGGCAAATTTCTCATTTTCCTAATTTCAAGGTGACTGAAGCCCTGGAGTCTCTTATAACTGCTGTTCATGGACATTTAGGATTTACACTCTTTGGGAAATAGACAATTCATACATTTTAACACTCAAATCAACCTTGAGTGCCCTTCTATCCTTCTTCAAGTAATAAAGACACGATGATCAATTTTGCACATTTTCTCACTGGCATCTTACATGGGCTGTGAAAGTTTAATAGGGTTCTATTTCTGAAAATTATGCTGTGTTGCTTTAGCTATTCTGATAACCAAGGATTTGGAAAGGTGAATCATTCATTCTGTTTCTGAGGGAGATATTTCCAGAGAAAAGAAATCTGAGTTGCTTTCCAAATCTAAAACTTTCTTTCAAAATCTGTTTTGTTGAACATGCGATTTCTTACCAGGTGTCCACTCGATAATGCCTTCTCTTCATAAAGGACAATTTCATACGAGCACATTTGGAAGCAAGCATCCTTTGTACAAAGCCTTTTTTTTTTTTGTCAGGGAGTTTATCTCTCTGATCAAGTGATATTGCTTTCATTTGGCCACAGAGTGTTAATTTTCCCAATAATGAAACTATTGTTATTGTTTGACCAAAAGATGAAGTTCTATGTCCACATGCTTTCTTCAGCCTGAAGAAATAAATGTATGGACTGCATACATAGTAAAATCAAAAGTATGTATTAGCTCCGAAGTATGATCCGCAGACAATCCATATAGCAGGAAATGTTAATTCTCACCCCTGTCCTCAGATCTAGTGAATCAGAATATCTGGGGAAGTGCTAAGCAATCTGAGATTTAACAGGCCCTCTAGGCGATCCTGACGAAGTTGAAGTTTGAGAAGCACTGAATATTAATAACACCCAGGGCACTTTTTTTTTTTTTTAACAATGAGAATGTGCAGGGGAGGGAGGCAGGGCATATCAGACTAATTAAATCAAAATCTCTCGCACTGGGGCCTGGGCACTGGTATGTTTCAAAAACTCCCAGGTAATTCTAATGCACATCCAGATTTAAGAGCCACTGCTCTAGAGGTATCCTGTCTTAAATGGTGAAAATCACTCTTTAACTTACATAAAACAATTTACTGGTTTTGCAGTCTACCAGTTGTATTTATTTAGATGCTTATTTTATCTACCTGATTAGCTTGAAGTGAGAGTCTAAGTATTATTCATTTTCATCCCCTGAAGTGCTTACCACAATCTATCTCATGCAGACTGAATTTAATGAGAATGTATTTCAATACCTTTTCATAAAGTACCAACCCATTTAGTCTTCATCACAAACCTCTGAAATAGCAGATCATTATCACTTTTTTTAAAGAGAGCTCACAGAGGGTAACTGACTTATTTTCTTGCAGCTAATTACAGTGAAACCTGAACCATCAACCCAGAGATCTTTCCTTCATGTTGTTTCTCCTTCCCTCCAACTTCCATCTGGAATGCAGTTTCCCTACAGTCTTCCCACTTTTATTTAAATGATCCCCCCAGTCTAATTTCCCCACCAACACCTCTGGGCCAGAATGTATGGCTTTCAAAAGGCATCCTTTAGCTTCAGAGTTATTACTGACTTTGGAGAGTTACAACTCTGTTCACCCTGCAGTGACAGGATGTATCATTGATTTCAAGTTTCTGAAATGCTGAGGCTACAGAACATAATCTTCACCAAAGAGTTCTGAAAGGGGTTGGGGGGGGGGGATAGGCAATAACATGAGCATGTCTCTTACCTTATTGATCTTTACCAGTGATAATTCTCAAAATTAAGGAATCATCAAGTGGATATGATAATATATACTTTTTCCTAAATGAATTTGCTATTGTTTTCATCATAGCCTTCAGAGGGCTCCAAACCTATTGTCATGAAAACATAGACCTAATGAAGTCATAGCCTGTATAGCATGCAAATACATCCGTGTGTCGGCCATGCACCATCTGCAAAGAAAGGCCTGTAAATAATCCTTCTTTTTCTTCCAAATCCAAGTGATTATACTGTACACAAGCCATATTTACAGATGGATCACATACACACTCTCATTAGAGGCTTCTGAATGTTATTTCCCTTTTCCTAGCTTATAAGTGTTGAATAGTTGGTCTGCATTTTTCAGAGCATGGGTGGGCTATGTGAAATGTTTTAGGTTTTGATGAAAACTGTATTCAGCCTTCAGCTTCTGTCCTTGGAAAGAATCAACATCTGTCATGATTATCAGTTGTCCTAAGGAAGTCACTCTTAAGCCATATTTTACTTTTACTGCTAAAAGCTGTATAATCCCCCAAATTTTGCAAGTTGTATTTACTTCACTCTCATAATAAAATTAAACTTTAATAATCTCAAAAGGGAATAAAGATATAAAAAATGTGAGGTCTAAATGGCAGCATAGGAATATCCTAAACTCATTTCCTCCTACAGACATAATGTATCTATGGCTACATATGGAAAAATTCCCTCTCAAAAATATCTATGGGTCACCTGGGTGGTCAGTCAGTTAAAAATATGACTTTGGCTCAGGTCATGATCTCATAGTTCGTGGATTTGAGCCCCGCATCAGACTCTGTGCTGACAGCTCAGAGCCTGGAGCCTGTTTCAGATTCTGTGTCTCCCTCTCTTTCTGCACCTCCCCCACTTGCTCTCTCTCTCTCTCTCTCTCTCTCTCTCTCAAAAATAAATAACAAACATTAAAAAATTTTTAAACAAAAACCCTATAAACTAGGTGAACAAGGGCCTAGTTCTTCTACAACAAAGGATAAAAGGGCCATATCAAGACAGGTAAGAGAGGCACAGCCACAATATTTCCAAAACCTCAACTCAGTGCAGCAACCCACAATCAAGAGGGATCTCACAAGGCAGGAGCTTCTCCCTGAGGACAAGGGGTTCATGTACCACAGCTAACATCCTAACATCCTGAGATAACACTCTTTTATGATTTTAAGTTTATTTTTTTATTTTGATAGCCAGAGAGCATGAGTAAGAGAGGGGCGGGAGGGAGGGAGAGGGAGATAAAGAGAGAGAGAATCTGCACTATCAGTGCAGAGCCCGATATGGGGCTCAAGCTCATGAACCATGAGATCATGACCTGAGCCAATGCAAGACACTTAACTGACTGAGCCACCCAAGTACCCCTGAGATATCACTCTTAAAGGATTGACACACAGACTCATTCAGCCCAGAGCCCAGCACAAAAGTAGCAGTTTGAAGACTATAGAAAGCTTATGAAAGAAACTGAAGAAGACACAAAGAAATGGAAAAGCATTCCATGCTCATGGATCGGAAGAATAAACATTGTTAAAATGTCATTATTACCCAAAGCAATCTACACATTCAATGCAATCCCAATTAAAATTGCACCAGCATTCTTCTCAAAGCTGGAACAAACTATCCTAAAATTCGTATGGAACCACAAAAAACCCCGAATAGCCAAA
>JAQQST010002132.1:0-10774 GCA_028646485.1 Cryptoprocta ferox
GCCAAGCATCTGTCCCTGCACATCGCAGCCACCCAGCCTGCAGACTCAGCGGTCTACTTCTGTGCAGCAAGTACACATTGCTTCCCAGACACCTGCTGCCTGTGCTCAAACCTGCGACTGGCCAGCCCCTGTCCTTTGACACAGACCTTCACTAAAGCATTTGTGCTATTATTCGTCTGCAGGTGGAAGCTAATATGTTAGACAAAATGAAAACAAAAACAAAAACAAAAAAAAAACAAAAACATAATATAAGGCTCTTGGGATCAAGATGATCCAGACAGGGTTGGAACATTTTCTTGGATGATTGCTGCTTAATGGATTGTTGAAGGGAGTTAGTAAGGTTTTATTTTGAAATTCGGGTTTTAAAGCTGATTTACATTTGCTATTTAGGCTCCTGTCATACAAACAACTCTTTGGTAAATTATCACATTCCTATCATGGATTAGCTTTCAACTCTTGTCTTTCTAATACTGCAGATGTTATTTTTGGTCTGTTATAAAACATTATGTGCTAAATATAGAAAATATGTAAAACGCAAAGTGTGAAATTGATAATTGTGTACCCAGGTAATTTATTATCTATGTTTGGTTTACTCTCTTCTTAAATTCAAATGTAACTTGGATTCTGAATTTTTCCACTGAATTTCATATCCTGAATTGAGCATTCTCCTCTAACACCTGATTTTTAATAGCTCCATGAGAGATTTTCAAGAGTCACAGTTATATTTTTAATTTTCTTCCTGGTCTGCCTTTCTGACAATATTTAACAACCCTTTCTATGTGTTCTGATTACTTTCCTCTTGAGAAAATGTGACTGACATTGACTACATAAGTTTTTGTAAATTGACATGCCCTAGAGATATCCACTAGTTCAGCCACTTGAATTAATGTTGCTTTTGGTAAGTGATTGGATTTTATAACGGAGTCTGGACTGGTAATTGCATGGCCAGTCTGGTATTGTTTCTTTCAGTGTTTAAGATAAGATGATTAAAAATCTATTAATTCAGAAACTGGTATGAGAATGTCCAAAAGATTAATCCTGGACATAGATACTTCATGAACAACAGAAGCACGATCATGAGATTCCTTTCACTGAGAAATTTGTTAGAGTTGAGTAATAGGAGGATAAATTAATAATGGTTCACATTTACCCAGATGGTAGAAAAATATTAAGTGTTTCCAGAGAGTCATAGTCTATCACTTAGAGAGCAGGACAGTTGGTACTGTATGTGGTTCCATCATATTTCATGGAGACTGCAGTACAAATTCTGAAGATGTAGCTGAGGCCACAATGATTTTGAGACAAGGATATTAAGCCTTGGCTACTGTATCAGGAGACCGACAATAAGAGGCGATAGATATTTGCTGTTTGCCATGATGTTGAGGAATATTCTTAGAGCACAACCTTCTTTTTTTTTTAATTTTAGGGAGAGTGAGAGAGGGAGTGTGGGAGGATCAGAGGGAGAGACAAAGACAGAGACAAAGAGAGAGAATCTCAAGCAGGCTCCATGGGGAGCCCGAAGTGGGGCTCAAACCTACCATGCTGGGATCTTGACAAGAGCCGAAATCAAGCTCTCATGCTCAACAGACTGAACCAGCCAGGTGCCCCACAACCTTCCTTTAAATGTACACACCCAGAGAATGTGTAATTACAATAAAATATTGTATGATCAACAGTCCCCTGGAGGTGTATGGGGCCACCTAGGTTTATTCTCCTCAGAACTGAGTATAGAAAGTATCAAACTTAATGTGGTTCAACTGAGGTAATAAAAAAAATATAAATTCAAAGGTTGGATAACCTAATGACCAAACTCTGACGTCTATTCTGGGCTTTCTGAATGGAACTGAGCTCTCAAAACTAAACAGAAGAGAAGAGACCTCAGTGACGGGATCTATTATCTGAGGGCTTCATTCTAAACTCTTCAGCAAAGAGACTAGATTTTTCTGCTTTTGGCCCCAACATAGGGACATGAACAGATACTGATAGAGAAGAGAAATTATGACATGACAATAGGTAGACTGAAAGAGCTGCAGTGGTTAGTCTAAACACTTTGCCTTCTTATCATAACATGATTTATTTCTATGTTAGGTGATACTACAATAGTGTGAGCATACATGATTCTTAACCTTAAGTTGTTTTCATAACCCATTACATGTAGTATTTTTAAGTAAGTGTCATCCCCCCACTTTCATCACAGATGCAGTGAATGAACATATCATACATAGTTAAACCATCAATCATCATTTCAGTGTTAAATTTTACAAATTTATTTTCAGACGGAATTGTTTCCAAGTTAAGAGTTGCTTAATGCGAAAGGACGTTCGGGCAGTGAGACCCGACCCTCTGCTGGTACAGAGTGAAGTGTGATATGACCCACACAACGTGCGACACCAGGAAACCCCTGTTTCCTGTTCTGGGGCCGCAGCAGCACATACCCAGCCACCCTTCCCTCACCGCAGGAGGCTCCCCTCGCAGTGCCAACTCCTGAAGTTGAGGTAGACAGTTTCCATGTGGTGGAAGATCTCAAACATGTTGCTGTCCAGACTTCTGAGGGTGGTCATAGCTTCAATGTGGTAGATAGGGATGGCCACTGTGGAAACGTCCCTACACAGTGACCTAAAAACAGGGGAGATAGGCAGTGTTTTGTGCGTACCTTGGTGGGGGGGAGGGATAGTATTGTACAGAAGAGGATTTCTTTGTGCCACATCACTTTGAAACCTCTGATTCCATGTTTTTTCCTTTAGGATCCAGTATTGCCCAGAAAGTAACTCAAGCCTCACAAGCAATGTTAGTACAGGAGAAGGGGGCTGTCATCCTGGAATGCACATATGACCCCGGTGATCTAAGTTATAGTCTATTGTGGTACAAGCAGCCCAGTGATGGGGAGATGATTTCCCTTGTTCTTCAGGATTCTTAGAAGCAAGAAAATGCCACAGAAGGTGGCTACTCATTGAATTTCCAGAAGACAAGAAAACCCATCCATCTTGTCATCTCAGCTTCACAGCTGGAGAACTCCCCAGTGTATTTCTCTGCACTGATGGAGTCTATGGTGAGAAGCATGTTGGAGGGAGGTGTACCCAAACCCCAGGGCTCTTATTGATACATCCCCGTGCTGTAGGGCCCAAGGCAGGGAATTGCTGACCCACACAGAAAGTGGCTAGGGCTGTGGCAGCTCAGCTGTAGGCTAGAGGGAAACCGGACTCTGAAAAAGTATCTCTTGGTAAGTATTATGATGCATCAAAAATATCTTTATTCCTGAATCATTATCTTATGTGTGGACACACAAAAAACATTTTTTTAAGGGAGAGAGAGCTCGAGAGCTCAAGCAGAGTAGAGAGGGAGAGAGAGAATCTTAATCCCGCTCCAGGCCCAGGGTGGAGCTTGATGGGAGGCTCGATTTCAATACCTTTAGATCATGACCTGAGTCAAAATCAAGAGTCAGACGCTTAACAGACTGAGCCACCTAGGAATACTGCACATACACAATTTTGGACCAAAGATTGGAAAGAAAGAAGAGCTACATCAAGCTTTGGCATTGGATTACTGGATTTTGCTAATGAATTGGCTAAAAATCTTCCCAAAATTTTTACTGAAAAATCAGAAAAAATTTGTTTGAACTGCCAGGTTTTCAGCTCAATTCATTCAATAGATATTTATTGAGTATATATAATGTATGGGCAGATAAGTTCTCCTCTACCTTCTTTGGCTTCCTTACTGTGTATAAGAATTAAAGTGACAGTAGACAGATTAACAGGAGGATAGTATACAAATTTTATTGAATTTTTTCACATTCATGGGAGCCTTCACAAGAAAAGGAAGACCTGAAGAAGTGACTAGAGCAGGAAGCTTTATATGCTTTAGATAAAGAAACAACATATTTGTGAGGAATTGGCAAGACAATGGGGTTTGGACTAGCAGTAGTTCAACCAGGGTCTGCTAGTCCTTACCTTCCTTAACTAGGAACTTGAGGATTAGTTTAAAACAGTTTGTTTGCAGATTCTCTGGTATGATCTCTGGGCTGATAAGACTCTGTCTCCAATAAAAAGTAGAATTTTTTTCCTGCCTTTAGCCAACAAACAGCGGGGTGGGGGTGCTTTCTGAGTTTACCGGTTCTTTATTGCCTTCAGTTTAAAATAATTTTTATGTGATGGAGGCATATTTTGGGGTAACATATTCTGGTTTCCTGTAATTATGCCCCAGTCATTGTGTTCAATAGGAAGGTCATGAAACCCCTCATATGTTTCCTATCTTTGTATATCATGCTGTTTAATACTATTTAATGACCTAGTTTAGGTTTGTTTGCTGTGAGTCAATGGTACTCATGTTCAATTTCTGAGGTGCCAACCCTGGGGCAAACGTTGTGCCAGCACTCATTTCACCTTATTAGCACCTCTGCACAAATAAGCTCAAATCCTGTAGTGAACGTTTACGTGCCTCCCACCAGGCTTCTCCACAAATGATCAGTAATTAGTGGGTCTTTGAAGGCCATGTGGGAGATGTCTGCAGTAGAGACACAAACCTCTTTATTTGTATGTAAATAAAGCATCCTTTTTTCCTAGTAGAAATCACCATCATGTATCATATTAAATTCCTCTTTTCATTGTATCCACGTGCTTTATTTAGTCCCATTGATCTAGTTGTCTAATTCTATACCAACCTAAGAAGAGTTTTACAGAAATCTTTATTACCGGTGAGGATCAATCACTCATTACTATTTCTGTTTTCCAAGAATTTTGGGGGGTAATTTTTACAGTATCAATATAATTTTTCAACATAAATATCAAAAATTATGTCCTGTTTTACTTCTGCTCAATATCCCTCCATTAAAGAAACAAAAATGGAAATAAGAAAGTTTCCTTAACAACTATATTAACATTTAAAGTATCTGTTTCCTATTTTTTAATCCAAAAATGCTATTTTTCCCAATTGATAAAGGACTTTTAATGTTTTTCATTCTATTTTGAAGTTTCTTACCTTTATCTTCAAATGAATTTCTCCCTCTAGATTCCTACATTTTCATGTGGGCATAATAATTATTTGGATTTTCTTTTTAACATTCATTTTTAGTTGGTGTTCCGAGTACAAAAGAGGCTATTTAAAAATTGCCATGGTATATAGCTAAGAGTTTCTAACTTTCAAAGTATTGATCTTTTGCAGTGTATTCTTATTGTCTAGACCACGAATTTAATTTTACAAAGGTAGCCTAACCTTAATCCAACATCTACAAAAGATAGCACAGTAAAAGCCAGTCACTCTTGAATCGAGATGCATATATTTAAATTAAGAAAGTACAAGTGGAGGCAGTATATTAACAGAGTAATGTTGGTTGATTTTTAATAAAAGTTGTTATTTATTCATTTTTATATATCCATTTATTCAGAAATAGTCATTGAGTGCCTCCTCTGTGACACATTTTCTGCTAAGAGCACATTCCATTTGATGGCCTTATCATATCTCTAGCATGGAAAAGCTCAATTCTTATAAAGTAGGTTAATCTAACTCCTACCAGCCTTATCCCTAAAATGGTCTATAAAAGTGAGTACTAGGGGTATCCTGTGAAGGGGCCAAGTTTGAATTCTTTCTTTTCTCTGCTTTTGTCCTTTACCACTCCTCAAAAGCATTTAATGCCATCAAGTGTCTCATTTTGTCCGTCCTCGGGCCTGTTATGCTCAATGTTCTACAATTCAAACTTTTCATTCTTTCCTATTTCATCCTCCACCTCTAACCCCATCTTGTCATTGTCCTAACATTTGAATGGCAATGGTTGGTTGATAGGTAATCTTGTACCATACGTTCCTCTTACATTTGCATTTGGAAAACAGATGTATAGAGTAGAAATCATAAAAATAAGCATGTGTTTAATTTTTGTTTTTTCAAAATTTTATTGTTTTTTGTATTTTAGACAGAGAGAGAGAGAGAGAGAGAGCACGCTTGCAAAAGCAGGTGAGAGCAGAAGAGGGAAAGAGAGACAGAATCTTAAGCAGCTCCATGCTCTCATGGAGACTGATAGGAGCTCCATTCCACGACCCTGGGATCATGGCCTGAGCCAAAATCAGGTTGACCTGAGCTCAACCAACCGAGGCACCAGGCACCCCAATAAGCATTTTTAAATCAAAGAAAATTTTAATTGTGATAAAATGCACCTAACTTTCCATTTACCATGTTAGTAATTTTTAAGGGTACAGTTTAGTGATATTAAATGTGCTCACATTTTTATACAGCCATCACCACCATACATCTCCAGACCACTTCATCTTGTAACTGAAACTCTTTACTCCTTAAATAATAACTCCCCATTTCTCCTTTCCCCTCAGCCCCTGGAAACATTCTACTTTTGTCTTTATGATTTGGACCACTCCACATGCCTCATATACTTGGAATCATACAGTATTTGACTTTTTGTGACTGGCTTATTTCATTTAGCATAATGGCCTCAGGGTTCACCTATGTCATACCATTTTGCCAGAATTTCTTTCTTTTGAAGGCTGAATAATATTCCACTGTATCTAATACATTTTGTTTACCCATTCATCAGCTGATGGACACTTGAATTGCTTCCCCCTGCTGGCTATTGTAAATAATGCTGTAATAAACGTGGCCATCCAAATATCTCAGTAATTCCAGTGTATTCCCAAATGCTTTCAATTTTGGTTGGTCTGTGCCACAAATGGAATTGGTGGATCATACAGTAGTTTGATACGTATTTTTTTGAGGAACTGCCATAATGTTTCACCCAGAAGCTCCGTTTTACATTCTCACTAACAGAATATAAGGATTCCAATTTTCCACATTTTTGTCATCACTTGTTATTTTTCCTTTTTAACTGTAGCCATCCTAATGGGTGTGAGGTGGTATCTCATTGTTGTTTTGATTTGCATTCTCCTAGTGAATAGTGAGGTTTAGCATCATTTGATGTGCTAATTATTCATTTGCATGTCTTAGGAGGAATAGCTATTTAAGCCCTTTACTTTTGTTTAAATTAGGTTGTTCGGTTTCTTGTTGTTGAGATTATGTAAGTGATCCTTTCAGATTTTGGATGTTAACCCCTTACCAGATATATGATTTGCAAATGTTTTCTTCAATTTCATAGGTTGCCTTTTCATTCTGTTGATTGTACCCTTTGATGCACAGAAGTTTAAATTTTGCTATAGTCCAATCGCATCTTCTGTTTTGGTGTAAAACCATGAGATTATTGCAAAATCCCATGTCATAAAGATATTCTTGCATGCTTTCTTATAAGAGATTTTTGGTTTTAGTTTCACATTTAGGTCTTTTATTCATTTTATGTTGATTTTTGTATATGGTGTAAGGTAAGGGTTCCACTTCATCTTCTTTGTGATGTAGATCTTCAGTTTTCCCATCACCACTTGTTGAAAGCACTGTCCTTTCACAATAAAATGGTCTTGGAACCCTTGTTGAAAGTCATTTGGCCATGTATGCAAGGATTTATTTCTGTGCTCTCTATTCTATTTCATTGGTCTATATGTCTGTCTTAAAGCCAACATAACACTGTTTTGATCATTGTAGTTTTGTATCAGATGTTGCAGTCAAGAAGTGTAGGACCTCCAGCGTTATTCTTTTTCAAGATTGTTTTGACTATATGGGGTCCCTTGAGATGCCCTATGAATTTCTGGGTGGATTTTTCGATTTCTGCAAAATGGACCTTTGGGATTTTGATAGGAATTGCATTAACTATATAGATCACTTTCTGTAGTATTGACATGTTAACAATATTAAGTTTTCCAATCCATGAACACAGATGTCTTCCCATTTCTTTGTGTCTTCTTTAATTACTCTTAGCAGTGTTTATAATTTTCAGCATGCATTCTTTAGTCCTTGTAGTTAATTTTATTCCTAAGTATTTTATTATTTTTGATGCTATTGTAAATGGAAATATTTTCTTTTTTAAATTTTTATTAATGTTTATTTATTTATTTATGTAAAAAAATTTTTTAATAGTTTGTTTATTTTTGAGACAGAGACTGAGCGGGGGAGGGGCAGAGAGAGAGAGAGAGAGACAGAATCTGTAACAGGTTCCAGGCTCTGAGCTGTCAGCACAGAACCCGATGTGGCGCTTGAACCCATGAACCGTGAGATCATGACCTGAGCGGAAGTCGGACGCTTAACCGACTGAGCACCCAAGTACCCCTATTAATGTTTATTTTTGAGAGAAAGAGAGACAGACAGACAGACAGAGCACAAGTGAGGGACAAGCAGAGAGAGAGGGACAGAATCTGAAGCAGGTCCAGCCTCTGAACTGTCAGCACAGAGCCTGATGCTGGGCCCAAACACATGAACCATGAGATCTTGACCTGAGCTGAAGTTGGATGCTTAACTGACTGAGCCACCCAGGTGCCCCTTAAATGGAATGTTTTCTTAATTTCCTTTTGGACGATTTATTGCTAGTGGATGGAATTGCAATGGAGTTTTGTGTGTTGCTTTTGTATCCTGCAATTGTGCTGAATTCATTTATTCATTCTAAGGTGAATGTTCTTCAGAGTGGAATTTCAGGTGTTGGGACAGTTGAGTTGGGAACAAGAGATTTGTTCCATGCACTCACGTAGGTCCCAAATCTTCAAGCATGCATAGGAGTATCAACTCCATAATAGAATCACTTTAGATCTTTAATACATCAGTGCCTTACAAAATGTAGTTTAAAAGTTGCTACATGAAAGTCTAATGTCTTTGTGAGAATAAGTATTCTAATGTATGATGATGGTGTGCTGAATAAGATACAGAATTTGTAATTGCATAATGAGTTTTTAAAGTACTGTTTAGCTAGTAATTGAGAATATCAGCTAGAAGAAAACAAAGTCTGTTCTATTTGTATATATTTTTATTTGAGGATAGCTGACACACGTTATATTAGTTCCAGGCGTACAACACAGAGATTTGACAAGTCTAAACATTTTGCTGTGCTCAGCAGAAGTGTAGCTACCATCTGTCACCATACACAGCACTATTACAATATCATTGGTTCTTTTCCTTATGCTGTGCCTTTTATTACTGTGACTTATTCATTCCATAAGTGGAAGCCTGTTTCTTCCACTCACATTCCCACATTTTGCCCATTCCCCACTCCCTCCCCTCTAGCAACCATCACTTTGTTGTTTGCATTTGTGAGTCTCCAGCAGCTTTATTTTTAACAGCCCCCAAGTGGGACTAACCAAAATGTACATTAGCAGATGAATAAATAAACAAATTCTTTTATATCTCTGTAATAGATGACTACTTAGCAACAAAAAGGACCAAACTTTTGATACAGCCATGGAAGAATTTCAGAATAACCATGCTGAAAAGAAGACAGACAAAAGAGTACATGTGATTCCATTTCTTCCGAATTATAAATTATACGAATTATTTATGACAGAAGTGTTGCCTGAAATGGGGGTGGGAAAGGGTTGAGAGATGGACTACAAAGAGACATGAGGAAGCTTTTGGGGGTGATGCATATGTTCATTACCTTGACTGTGGTAATGGCTTCACAGGTATATATATATATTTGTATGTTAAATCTTATAACGTTCACTTTAAATTGGTGCAGTCTATTTTTATGTCAGTTACAAATCAATAAAGCCATTAAAAATCCAAATTTAAGAAATCCCCATTCTCAATGTTGTATAAGTCTTCTGGTGTCACTCAAAATGCAAAATACTTTTCCTCTAGGTTCTCATTGGATTAAACTGTTTTTTTTTTTTAAATAGTGTAGATATCAACTTTCTGCATCCATGTGCTATACTGTTCATTTTTAAACCAGAGTCATCCCAGCCTGTCAGGCATTCTCCCTGCATATCTGAATAAAAGTTGAGAGCTGCTTGCCCGAATTCCTTCCAGTATAGTTTTGAAGCAGGTTCTGACAATTTGATTTGGAAGGCGGAGAAGAAGGGAAGGGACACGTGAACCCAAACAATAGCCACGCTTGAATTTCTTACTTCCCTCTGCATCTGGGAAACCGCTACCATGTTGGCTCTGGACTCATGAAGCTCCATGATGTGAATCAGTGGAGAGTGGCCTCCAGGGAACAGCATGAACCAAGCTTCTGTCTATGTGTCTAGAGATACATGTTTACAGTGCTTTAGAGAAGATGTGTCCCTCTCCAAAACTTTATCCTGATAATCTTGATTCCTTACCTTGTGGAAAAAAGTTTTGATTCAAAGTTGCCAAGAAAATATAACAAATGAATGGTAATAGAAAGCATCTTGGAGGCTAAAACTTGTTAATAGTGTAGGTTTAGTATTTGTTGCCTAATTCCATATAACAGTCACCTTATATTGGCATCAACAGAACTGTGAGAGAATAAGAATCTCAGATCACTCTACAGGGATTCAACATCATCATTTATGATGTTTCTTCTGTCTAGAATTCATATGTTCACTTTTTAATGATTTTGAAAATCAAGAATATTTGACTATTAAAATATTAGTTTATAAAATAGGGTGACTTTTCTTCTGAAAGTTTTTATTAAGAAGATAGCAATCCTTACAATTGACATTATTTTAGAACAAAGAAATACTGTATTTCTGATAAAGGCCACATGTTCTTTATTTCTGTTTAAGAAATATTTGGTAAGTATTGGGGTGCCTGGTGGCTCAGTCAGTTAAGCATCTGACTTTGGTTCAGATCAGGATCTCACGATTGGGGGGTTCAAGCCCCACGTTGTGCTCTGTGTTGACAGCTCAGAGCCTGGAGTCTGCTTCTGATTCTGTGTATCCTTCTCTCTCTCTGTACCTCCCATGCTCACACTCTGTCTCTCTCTCTCTCTCTCTCTCTCTCT